>WNGS01052365.1:15475846-15497584 GCA_020271785.1 Procambarus virginalis
AACAAAACATGTAAATACTTATATATAACGTCTGTATATAAGATATATAGCGTAATAACACCACACAGTATTGTTGGAGGAGAAATATTAGGGCATCTGGCCTTGAGGGCAGCAGCCATCAGCTGACTGTGTTAGATCCTACGTCTTTGTGCCTTTACTCACCATACAAGCTTAGATGTACAATTATGGTGAACAAAACATGTAGATACTTATATATAATGTCTGTATATAGTGAATTATAGCAAAAACAGTATTGTGGGAGGAGAATGTGGGCGAGTCAGTTGACTGGAGGGAGGGCGGGAGTGGCTGGCTGGTACACGGCGGTCACTCCTCATTACTTTTGACTCATAATAGCTACTTAGTGGTTCGGTATAGTGAACAAAAACTGCATATACTTATATATAACCTGTGCTTATAGTGTAATAACCGACAAAGTATTTGTTTCACTGATTGATGAACATAACTGAATCAACAATATGCACACCATATTTTTGAGTACAGCAATGATTCACTCATTTTATTATATAAATATATCAAACTACACACTATTGAATAATATTAAGGCAAAAAAACGATGAAAAATCAATCGGAGACATTGAAATAATTGGGTAATTATCTTTGTGGCAACTCTGGCCTGACAGCTGGGGAGCAATAGACCGCCTGGGACGCATGCTGAGTCAGCGCTTGTTTTTTTGCCAGACTTCCCGCCCTATAGCGGGCAATATATGGCACTTACGATTTTTTTATTATTTTTTCCCGTGATCAGTGAACACAAATTAACAGGTTAGGAAGAAAAATATTTTTTTTTTTCAAAATGACATGCGCCTGTGGGAATGACAGGATATTAAACCCCGAGCATGTTAAGGGTTAATGACCCAAGGAAAAAAATACATCATCCACATGCCAGGATTAAGCAGGAACCTCATAACTGCAACCGAAAAGGTGAAGCAAATCTATACTCACAAGAGGCGGTACGGAAAGGAAGCGAGGGCCTGATCCCTCACGAGGAGCCAAGAAAGAACCGACTGGGCCAACACAGCAGAAAGCAAAATGATGGAAACCTGAAATTTGCATCAGATGACCCTAGCAGACCACAGAAATTTGCCTGGAGAGGAGCAGCCAAGGAATCAAGCTCAAACATTGATGAAGGAAAGGGAATATATTGTGCCTTAGCTTTAAAAAGAACACAGAGGGAACTAGAGGCCAGGATGGGTTGAAGGGCACCTAGGGATGGGTCCGTCTAATTACCTAAAGCTACCCAAACTTACTCAAAGCTACACAATGCTTCCTAGCATTATATTAGTAATGAATAAATGTGATATATTTATTCATTATAAGGATGGTGCTGAATATAGAACATGAAAAAAACATATTTTACTCTGAAAATGTATCGATTTATAACGAAATTAGACAAAAATAGGAAGCTGGTGACGCCAAAGCAAGTCGACGGTTCAAGCGACAAATGTTTGCTGGCATATGAGCCTCCTGTAACTACCTACCTACCTAACCAACCTACCCAAACCTAACCTAACTAAACCTACCTAACTAAACCTAACCTAACTAAACCTAACCTAATATAAACTAACCTATCCAAATATAACCTAACCTATCCAAATATAACTTGATATAACCTCTAGGTAACAATATATCTTGAATATTTGTTATCTTGGATAAGATCGCGCCACAATATACTATGAGTTCTGTTCGGTGCCATGGTCGCTTGGATCGTCGACTTCCTATGGCCTCTTATGCCACTTTGTTTCGTCTAATTTCGTTATAAATTTATATTAGTTCAGAGTACAAAATATGTTTTTTTTAATGCTCTACATTCAACATCAACAATATAGTAAGTAAATATAGTATATTTCTTCATTATTACATAATGGTAGGGAGCTTTGAGTAAATTTGGGTAGCTTTGGTTAATTAGACAGACCGCCTAGGGACCCACCTTGGACTCCTCTCCAGCCTTAAAAGCCCTAATTGAAGTTGCCCCTGCCAAACCTTTTGTCATAACAAAGTTGCATTAACAAGTGTCTTGGGAAAGACAACCCTAAGCACATAGAACTGTAACGTACGTTTATGTTATGTTGTTGGGTATATTAGATACACAGAGTCGTGGAGCTCTATGCGGGAGAGCGTGGCGGCTCGATTGGGAATTGCGAGTGTCTGAACTCGGGGAGCGCTAGCGTTGTAGCTGGATGCTGGCGTAGTCTGCTGTCTGCTCTGTGTCGAAGCTGTAGCGCTTGGGTCGACTAGAACTGCCCAAGCCGAGTACTACATTCTTGACTGGAGATTGTACTGGTTTGCTGTTCTCACCATCGCTGGGTTATATGGTGATTACACCTCAGCTCCCTCCAACAAGGTGAGAAGAGTATTACCTGTAATTGGGGAAAGGATTGTAGCTTGTGTGATTAGTAATGCATTAAGATATTGAGATAATGGAGCGAGTATAAGGATTACTCGCTACAGAACTCGAAGTAAATAGCATCTAAAGTTCACACAACAAATGATGCTTGTAAACATGTGCATGTAAAGCAAGTACTAAAGAATAGAATGATACACAAGCCAAATGGGCCCCCCCACACGGCAGTCCAAAAGATGGCCAGAACTCGCCAAGGAATTCATAGGCTCCAATGAGCTAGTGACTCATAGAATGATCAGAAAAGTCTTATATGAAGTGAATGCCTGGGAGAGCCAGCAGCTTCTATGGTTGGTGCCATCTAGTGATAGTCAGGTGTTACACACCCCTCCCCCTAGTATGACTGAATTACTGGTGGACCATTTGCTTCAGCGTTTTGTACTTTTTGAGTCTGGTGTCTGTTTTGATTTACTTCCTTTTATTTTCTGGGGTTTGATTTTTAGTGAGGGTGATCATGGATCCCCTGCTCCCTTGCCCCTCTGTCAGGGGACCAAGTTTGACCTCTGGTCTCTAGTAGGCTTTTGAGGACTCACAAGGGACTGATGTGACTTACAGGTTTACACACCTAGTTGGACTTGCAGGCATTGAGCTTCTGCTAGTTTTGTCCCCTTCCCCCCTGTAAAACTGTCAATGGAGCTGTCTCTCTACAGGAAGCCACCAAGGCAAACAGATATGTTTGAAAATAACAAAAATCACACTCTGCCTGTTAGGAAAATTGAGTCTTGCATGATAGGCCAAGTAGTGCAGTTTTAGCTATTAAGTGCAATATTATATCATTTTGTAATATATACTGGTGTTGTGTAATTACTAAGTGTAGTTACAGGATGAGAGCTACGCTCGTAGGTGTCCCGTCTTCCCAGCACTCTTTGTCTGATAATGCTTTGAAGCATATAGCACTCGAAGGCATCATCGGTTTTTTTGGCTTTTGCCCCTTTACCTTCTCTACCTAACTTGTTCCAACTCGTCTACCACTCTGTTTACAAAGTGAATTTTCTATATTTCTCCGGCAGCTTTGTTTGTTAGTTTAAATCTTGACCTCTGTTTCTTAAAGTTCGGTCTCAGGAATTCTTCCTATCAATTTTATCTGATTTCGATTACTATTTTGTACGATGTGAACATATTGCCTCTTTCTTCTATCTTCAAGTTTTTTGCATATTTAACCCTTACACTGCTCAGGGTCCTGGGGACATTTACACCCCGTGCGCAAGAAAAAAAAAAAATCCAAAATTTTTTTCGTCTTCTAAACACGTTAATTTGTGTCCCCTGAGCACGGAAAAATAGCAAAAAATCGTAGGTCACATATTTTGGGCGCAATTGACCGAGGAAGTCTGGCAAAAAGTGGGCGTTGACAGAGCGGTCGTCGCCAGGGCCGGTCAGCGTCACCCCGCGCTGACAGATGGGAGTTGCCACAAAGATATTATTACCTAATTGTTTCAATGTCTCCGATTGATTTTTTCTTAGTTTTTTTGCAGTAATATTATTCAATAGTGTGTATTGTAATATATTTATATAATAAAAGTGGTGAATAATCGCTATACTCAAACGTATGGTGTGCATATTAGTAATTCAATTATTATGTTCATAAAACAATAAACAAATAGTTTTGCTGCTATTACACTCTATACACAGGTTATATATAAGTATCTGCATATTTTGGTTACCATAACGAACCACTAAGTTGGTATTGAGAGTCGAAAAGCAACGAAGAGTTACCGCTACACACCAGCCAGCCACTCGCTGCCACTCCCTCAACACACGCACTAAACTTTCTCCCCCAACAATACCATTTGTGGTGTTATTACACTATATACAGACGTTATATATAAGTATGTATATATTTTGTTCACCACAACTGTACAGCTAAGCTGATATAGTTAGTTCAGGCACTAAGAGTCGTCGGTATGCACAGCTGGCGGCTGGCGGCTCCCTCACTCATTCAAGGTCTTACACACACTAAACTTTCTCCCCCAACAATACTGTTTGCTGCTATTACACTCTATACATAGGTTATATATAAGTATTTGCATATTTTGGTCACCATTACGAACCACTAAGTTGGTATTGAGAGTCGAAGAGCAACGAAGAGTTACCGCCACACACCAGCCAGCCACTCGCGGCCACTCCCTCAACACACGCACTAAACTTTCTCCCCCAACAATACCATTTGTGGTGTTATTACACTATATACAGACGTTATATATAAGTATGTATATATTTTGTTCACCACAACTGTACAGCTAAGCTGATATAGTTAGTTCAGGCACTAAGAGTCGTCGGTATGCACAGCTGGCGGCTCCCTCACTCATTCAAGGTCTTACACACACTAAACTTTCTCCCCCAACAATACTGTTTGCTGCTATTACACTCTATACACAGGTTATATATAAGTATTTGCATATTTTGGTCACCATTACGAACCACTAAGTTGGTATTGAGAGTCGAAGAGCAACGAAGAGTTACCGCCACACACCAGCCAGCCACTCGCTGCCACTCCCTCAACACACGCACTAAACTTTCTCCCCCAACAATACCATTTGTGGTGTTATTACACTATATACAGACGTTATATATAAGTATGTATATATTTTGTTCACCACAACTGTACAGCTAAGCTGATATAGTTAGTTCAGGCACTAAGAGTCGTCGGTATACACAGCTGGCGGCTGGCGGCTCCCTCACTCATTCAAGGTCACACGCACTAAACTTTCTCCCCCAACAATACTGTTTTCAGTGTTATTACCCTATATACACATATTATATATAAATATCTACATGTTTTATGCACTGTAACTGTACACCTAAGCTTGTAGTGCGCCCAAAGAGCATAGTGGCCACCCTCTAAACAGCTTGACAAATCGTGCAGACGACGTCACCTCCGTCACCCAAATGGCTCCTCCCAGCATAATCCTTTTGCTGTTATTACACTAATACACACATTATATATAAGTATCTACATTTGTGTTCACCATAGAGAACCACTGAGCTGGTATGGTGAATGTAAACAATAACAGGTGGCCACACAGTCAGTAAACGATGCTGTCTCCCACAGTCTCTCAGCATCACTCCTCCCACAGCGCTAATTATTACAACAATCCTGCTATTATCACAACCCTGGTTATTTATATCACAGTCACGGGTCATCTGTAATATTGTCATCACTAAATAATAAGTTATATATTTATTTTGACATTTTTCGGTGATGCTGTGGTCACAAGCTGAACAGCAATGCTGATCGCTCATGCTGCGTGCGCCAGCCTTGGTTGCTCCAACAGTACTGTGCCTCTCACACCTGAGAATATTGCCCACGATTTTTTTTTTAAATTGCGTCTGTTTACAAGAGCCCTGAGGAAGCTACTGTGAACCCCGTGTAGCCGCGGGCCATTTGAATCGGGAATGGCACCCTATGGCGTATATATACGCCATGCGCACCGTCGGACATGTTACTCAGGGCGTATATATACGCCATGTGCAGTTTAAGGGTTAATGCCTCTAACCTCTCCTCGTAGCTTTTGTCCTTCAGTTCTGGGAGCCACTTAGTGGCATGTCGTTGCACCTTTTCCAGTTTGTTGATGTGCTTCTTAAAATATGGGCACCATACAACCGCTGCATATTCCAGCTATGGTCTAATAAAAGTCGTGAACAATTTCTTTAGTATTTCTCCATCCATGTATTTAAAAGCAATTCTGAGGTTAGAAAGTGTAGCATAGGCTCCTCGCACAATGTTCTTAATGTGGTCCTCAGGTGACAGTTTATTATCATACCTAATAGCCAGAACCACACTACTTGGCTTAGTATGCAAGGCATGATTTGCCTGATAAGCCAAGTTTTCCTGAATAATAATAAATAATATACTGTACAGTATACATATATACATATATACACTGTATATAATAATGTAGGTACATAGGTAATGTGCATTCAAAAGAGAAATTTTCGCATGCTTTCAAAAGATTGAATGAGGGCTTTTGAATTATGTTTTGTCAGAGATTTTGAAATGAAGAATTTAAACCTATAAATAAGTTGCTTTGCCATTTAAAGCACATTATCACTAAGGATAAACTATTTATAATATATAGATGCAAATTATCAGATATGGATCCTCATTTTGCAAAATACAGCATATTTGAATAAAATGCTATGCAACAAATTGTGGTACAAGGTTAGTACTGAGAATTTATTTTACAATACATATCTAATTTTGCTCTAAATAATCTGGTACTCAAGAATATAACAAATGGTCCTTAAGAATATAATATATGAATGAAACAAATTTAAGTAAAAATATAGTTGTAACTTGCATGCCTAGCTAGATATATTATATTTTTTGGAAGAGCTAAATAAGCTTGTCGTCAGTGGATTTAGACCGGTGACAGGAAAGTTCCCCTCTAGCCGTATTAAATTACATTTAGGATTATGGATAATTAAAAGATTGTGACACGAATTGATCTTATTTGTTTAGGTTTTTAAGTGATATCAGCAATACCACAGTACGCTGAGTGCGCTATTGTCGAGTGTTGCAAGCCATGAATTTGAAGCAGCTTTTTTAGGTAATCGCTTCCATTAAAAGCTATTGGAACAGACTAGATTTAAAAAGTGTATGTGGAAGCAGGAAAAAATATTACAGTATATAGATTTAGTAGATCAAAGAATAAGTTACAGATATGAAGCTGATTTGAAATTGTGGCTTGTTGAGTCTAGGGAAGTCCAGTTATGTATTGAGCATGCATCCCTTGCAACCCAAAATTGTATTTTTATGTAGTAATTGCATTTTTTTTCTTTCTAGTAAATCATCATTTTTGTCAGGAATATGAAAACCTTTAGTGTGCATGATAATATTATGCATGTCTTCCCAAGTTTAAGTTGTAGAACAGTATGATGGGCAGCTGTTTAAAGACTGATGAATACTTAATTCTATATTATATAAATCATAGCACCTTTGGATCTGAATACTATAATTATGTGGAACATTACTTTTAATTCAAATGTTAATTAAGACCTTCATCCATAAGTTTAACTGGAGTCTTCAGTCTTACATATAATAAATATATATATTGTCCAGTGACCCTTTTTTGACTTGCCTCACTAGGGGGAGATGATAGATCGCATAGAGTACAATGTTGAGCATGCAGTGGATTATGTCCAGACTGCAACCATTGACACGAAAAAAGCAGTGAAATATAAAAATAGAGTGCGGCGGGTAAGTCTTTTCTTGATTTTATTTCCATCAAATTTGGTCGAGAGCACAGGAAGAAGAGCAACGGTATCATAGGTTTGTGTATGTGCGCTGCCAGGAGTCTGCGCTTGGGTTATAGGTAGACTTGTACATAGTTTATCCTGTGTATGATGGCATGATGGGAGAGTAGTTCACCAGCAGATTTTTTTTTGTTTTGTTAACTAGATGAATGAACAAAGATAGTCAATCTTTGACCTATTAATTGTCAATGTGGTTACCAGTTTTGACCCAAAGAAGAGATGAAATTTAGACTAAAACAATCTCTGAGTGTCAGAATGGTTTCTCACATATTTAGGTGCTTTTAGTAATGATAGTTTGATTTTTAAGTGTCTGAAAAGACAACTTGATTCAAGAAACTGTCTGCAGTATTTTTTTCTGCTGTTCAAATAGTGTTTTTTATTATTTCTGAATGCCAATTTTGTGCATTTCATGTCCTTACCTATAACCCAATGTAGGCCTTGCACATCACACACATAAGTATGTACACTACAGTAGCCACAGAAAGTTTATATCTGTATTGGTGTCTAGTAGTCACCACCATAAGGATTTTTTTTCGTTCACAAGCTGTGACTGTTGCTGGATGTGTCATCATTAATTGTTTTTTGTGTCTCTTTGCCTCTCTCCTCTATGCCTGCTTCCCTCACCAACCCACGATTGATCGATCAACCACCAACCACTAGGGGGAGATGATTGATAGGATTGAATATCACGTAGATCAGTCCGTCGAATATGTCGGCAAAGCTATGGAGGACACTAAAAAGGCACTTAAGTATCAAAGCAAAGCACGCAAGGTGAGTAACCTGCTGAATTTTCACTTTTTATATCATCATTGCAGCTAGATGCTAATGTATTTTTTCTTTCTCTTTTTTCACCCTTATTTCCTACATATATATTTGACCCATCCTTATTATCCCTCGTACAATATTTCTTACTGATAATCTGCACGACTCTCTTCTGCATGCTGTATTCTTGCAATGCAAAAATCCACTGGATGTACCTTTACTTTCTGATCTTTTTTGTAATGGGCTTGGTAATTTGTCATATATGTTCTACTTTCACTTGTTGTTTTGCATGTTCACTGCACTCTTGCATCTGGCATGGACAAACTAATACTTCATTATGCTCTCTATACATTTAACCCCTCTATGTTGACTGTTTGTAATGATTTCAACAATTAATTCATTGTGATTGTTTCCTGTTACTAATGCCTTATTAATATTCTGCAACTGTTTCCCCCCTCTGATGTTTACTCATCTTGCAACTATTAAAACCAAACACCTCTTACAATTGAAACTATTAAATGATCTTAACCACTGAAACAACAACAATGTGTGATAACTGTTTCCCGGTGCTTGTTTCTGTTTATCTGGGTATTAATGGCTTCCAAACACATGACTGCCGCCTCTCCCCTATATAACCTCTGTTATCTCCTACAAACACTTGACTGCCATGTCTTTCCCTGTATATCCTCTTGGTACCTTTAACAAAATAATTTCTTTGGTACATCCTCCATCCTATTTTCAATGATTTGTTATGGTAATAACATTCTGTTTACCCTGTCCATTCCTCAATCTTCGTGTGATCCCTCCTTGGATATTTATTATCCAATATTTGTATCCTTCATTAACCCTATTTCCTTATTCCTGCAAATAACATTTGTCCTTTGTGATCAACATTTTGTAANATGTAGTAATGGAGCCACAGGAAGCCACTTTTGTACTAGTTTTTGTTATAGAGTCCAGAAAAAATCAGCTAAAAAAATCAAAGTTTAGTATTGCTAGGCCTAGTGTAGCAGCTGCATATACTGTATTAGGCCTTAGCATGTATTAGGCCTAGCATGGTTAGCTTAGGACTTATTAGTGACGTAAATAAATCCAGTTTGGACAAATTCAGTAATACAAAAGTGTACTTTCTTGTGGTCCAGCACGTAATTGTACTTTCCACCCCACGGCTACTGTAAGTACTCTCATGTGAGGGGGGGGGGGAGGGGCTGGGTGCCCCTCACTCATCATCTCACAGTAGCCCTCCTCTTCCTTTCTGGCCTCTCCGTCCTTCCGTCCTCTCTGTCCTCCCCCATCTTAGACCCCCTGTCCCCCCCCCACCCATTTTTCACTACCCTGCCCTCCCCGCCCCATTGATTACCTGGCACCTGAACGAGGCTCCTGGTGTTTGTGTTACCACCTCGCCTCTCACTCCTGCTTCCTGACACTCCTCCTGCCGCCCAAGGAAGGTGAGAGAGAGAGAGAGGAGAGAGAGGAGAGAGAGAGAGAGAGAGAGAGAGAGAGAGCAGCATTTGACAAACTCTATGGGGAAGCACATCAAATATTTCACACTGGGGGCCAGGTAGCCTGGTGGATAGCGTGCAGGATTCGTAATTCTGTGGCGCGGGTTCGATTCCCGCACCCGGCAGAAACAAATGGGCAAAGTTTCTTTCACCCTGAATGCCCCTGTTACCTAGCAGTAAATAGGTACCTGGGAGTTAGTCAGCTGTCACGGGCTGCTTCCTGGGGTGTGTGTGTGTGTGGGTGTGGAAAAAAAAAAAATAGTAGTTAGTAAACAGTTGATTGACAGTTGAGAGGCGGGCCGAAAGAGCAAAGCTCAACCCCCGTAAAATACAACTAAGTGAATACACTAGACGACAGGTGACAATTGAATAGAGCCTCCATAAATGCTAATAGTTGCTAAAGTATTTAACTAAGGCCAACCCCAACCAACCTATGTGTGTCCTATACCCCAGACCACTCCCTCTAAATCTGGGTGAAGCGGCTAGCCCAAGCCGCTAGATCCAACCTTGCGCGGACGGACGGATAGACAATCTATCTTATTGGTGTAGATATGCTGTATATATTATCATATTTTATATATTTACTAACACATTTAGGTACATCTGCATTTGTGCAGTGTGAGTCGAGAACTAGCTGCTCTAGACTATAAAGGGGGGGGGGGTACAGTGTGAGTTAAGAACCAGCTACGTGATGCTTAAAATCCCCAACACACACGATGGTTATAGTCAATCAGGCCCATGTGATCAGCAGTAGTCTAACCTGTCTTAATGGGAGCAATGGGATCGACCCCTACCCCACCCATGTCGGTCACATACCCCACATTAGTCAACCTGCAAAGTTAGGCTACGCTAACCCCACCAAGCATCCGGACACCTAGACCTAGACATTCTCCCTTACAGATGTAAAGTTAACCCATTGTACTCGTGTTTATTGTGTTAAATATGAAAGAACAGTCGTTGATGATATGATGTATTTCAGACGTTGATGGTATGATGATGTGTTTCAGACGTTGATGATATGATGTGTTTCAGACGTTGATGATGTGTTTCAGACGTTGATGATATGATGTGTTTCAGACGTTGAAGATATGATGATGTGTTTCAGACGTTGATGATATGATGATGTGTTTCAGACGTTGATGATATGATGATGTGTTTCAGACGTTGATGATATGATGATGTGTTTCAGACGTTGATGATATGATGTGTTTCAGACGATGATATGATGATGTGTTTCAGACGTTGATGATATGTGTTTCAGACGTTGATGATATGATGTTGTGTTTCAGGCGCAAAGTGACGAAGATGATGTCGGGCCAGACGATGTTGCTGTCAATGTGGACGGCAATGTGGGCTACATGGACGACTTCTTCAACGAGGTGAGTACATATATATGTACTCAAATACATATTTACCCCCACAGTCCGTATTTCCGCGCCAGAGCCTCTGGGCTCTCCAGTTGCCTTATCTTGCGATTCATGACCACCTTGCTTATTATGCCTAACCTTTTTATATTGTGTGTAGAGCTAAGAGTTTCTTTCACTCTATGCCCCTGTTACCTAGCAGTAAAATAGGTACCTGGGTGTTAGTCAGCTGTCACGGGCTGCTTCCTGGGGGTGGAGGCCTGGTCGAGGACCGGGCCGCGGGGACACTAAAAAGCCCCGAAATCATCTCAAGATAACTCAAGATAACTCAAGATAATCTCAGTTACCTCCCCTATCGCCCCCATGCTCCTGTTCACTAATCTTACACGGAAGTTATTCCTTACGTGTCTAAGACTCGCCCGAGGTCGAGGTTTGCACGCATGTCCTCTCGTGCAGTTCCTATTCCTGCTTAGCTGTGTATTCTGACCACTTTTTCACTGTTGACCAGACCACACACTAGAAGTTGAAGGGACGACGACGTTTCGGTCCGTCCTGGACCGAAACCATTCTCAAGCGACTTGAGAATGGTCCAGGACGGACCGAAACGTCGTCGTCCCTTCAACTTCTAGTGTGTGGTCTGGTCAACATACTTCAGCCACGTTATTGTGACTCTTCGCCTGCACTTTTTCACTGCTTTTAGAACAAATGCACAAGGGGACCTCAAACTGCTTTTAGGATTCTTAAACCTCTGAATTATGTCGCCGATTTGCCTACTGTTCTACTACGACAAGCGTCAACACTGAAGACAATTCAAATATATCAGAAAGCGATACAAGAGAAGAAAATATCAAAAATACTTTTCCACACATGGTAAATCGAAATCAAAACCTCCACCGGTGTTGGATCTATACTTACAAGAGAGAAGTCATAAGCTGAGGATGCCTCCTAAAAATGAGTGAGATAAGTATAAGATGTTAAAAAAACATATAAGTTGAAGATCCAGACAGCTTCTCTGTGAATGATATCCCAACTGAGATACAATTATCCACAAATATCATGAGCACAACAGACTTTGAATGATAAATTGTAAAGATGTCTATCCACTCAGCCCTGGGTCCAGACTTCTGGAATTGGCAAGATGTCTATCCACTCACTTTTCCAAAAAAAGCCCTGGGTCCAGACTTCTGTAATTGGTAAAATGTCTATCCACTCAGCCCTGGGTCCAGACTTCTGGAATTGGTAAAATGTCTATCCACTCAGCCCTAGGTCCAGACTTCTGTAATTGGTAAAATGTCTATCCACTCAGCCCTGGGTCCAGACTTCTGGAATTCGATTTATATAAATTTATATTCCAGTAGCGCGTGTTCAGTGTAGCACAGACAATGTCTGGACTCTGATAAGATGCCCGAGTCACTTGGTAGATAAATCTCCCCATACACAAGGGGATCGGGAGAGGGAGGTAGGAAATCATTGGCCAAAACAATAGATCGCTTGCATTAACAATACACAATTAGGTTCTGACGAATAATTAGGAGTCAAATCTCCAATTAACCTCACAATCTAGGTCATCGTGGATTTAGAACGGGAAGATCCTGTCTCTCACCATTACTCAACCACCGCGACAAAATCACAGAAGCATTATAAAATACAAAATGCCGATGTTGTATTCACTACTTCACACAGGCATTTGATAAATATGACCATGGAGCGATAGTCCATAAAATGAGATTAATAGGAAAAACATGCAAAATTGGGGATTCAATTTCTTATCAAACAGAATTAAATGAATGACAGTGAATCAAACAAAGTCCATTGACAAATAAAACCCCATCAACCCTTACGCTTGTAGGAATGTAGATGTTTATCTCTCAGGATGTTTGGTAATATGTTTTTTGTGATGGTGTCTATTGTATGTATTAACACGATGTACTGAACGGGGTGAGAATAGCTTGAGCTACCTCATCCCTTTGTGTGTATTTACATCAATAAACTTATTTCGATTTCAATTTCTTACGCTTGTGCGGGTTGAGAGCTATAACGTCTTCCAAGATCCCAAGGAAGGGGACTATGAGGAGCAGGCGATGAGTCACAATAACGTGGCTAAAGTATGTTGACCAGACCACACACTAGAAGGTGAAGGGACGACGACGTTTCGGTCCGTCCTGGACATTCTCTGGACTATGAGGAGGAAGCGCCAAGCCAAAGCGACTATCATATATATAGCACTTGGAAGGGGTCAGGATAAGGATTAGGATAATGAGATGACAAATACATTGAGAAACTCTGTCCCTCAAGCTCGTTACTTGCACCACTGCTTTGGATCATTAATTTCACATGTACACAAGTACATATACGTATACATATACATAATACACAAATACATACGCCACAGTTTCGCGTCATCCTTTACAAAACGATACAAAAATGAACATGACAATTACTAATGTATCGAAGACATTGACAAACTTCAGATGGATATCAATAAAGTCTTCGATTGGGCAACCTAAATTGACATGATGTTTAACAGTGATATATTTCAGGTACTCTAGATATATGCCGGGTATGGTTATCTTGAGGTTATCTTGAGATGATTTCGGGGCTTTAGTGTCCCCGCGGCCCGGTCCTCGGCCAGGCCTCCACCCCCAGAAGCAGCCCGTGACAGCTGACTAACACCTATTTTACTGCTATGTAACAGGGGCATAGGGTGAAAGAAACTTTGCCCATTGTTTCTCGCTGGCGCCCGGGATCGAACCCGGGACCACAGGATCACAAGTCCAGCGTGCGTGCGTCCGCCGAAGTAATAGTACAAGATACAATCAGATTGAGAGCTTCTACGCTACTGTAAAGCATCTAGACTACTGGCAAACCTACACAATAGGCCATTAGGTTTCTGGCAGTCCGATCGACTGGTTTCCGATCCGATCGGTTTCAGGTTCGATCCCAGGCGCCGGCGAGAAACAATGGGCAGAGTTTCTTTCACCCTATGCCCCTGTTACCTAGCAGTAAAATAGGTACCTGGGTGTTAGTCAGCTGTCACGGGCTGCTTCCTGGGGGGTGGAGGCTTGGTCGAGGACCGGGCCGCGGGGACACTAAAGCCCCGAAATCATCTCAAGATAACCTCAAGATAACCTGGCATCGTCTCAGCTCTCAAATGTACTCTTGAAAGTAGACAGGGGTACCACATACACACACACACACCACACACACACACACACACACACACACACACACACACACACACACACACACACACACACACACACACACACACACACACACACACACACACACACACACACACACACACACACACTCACACACACACACACACACACACACACACACACACTATAATAATATATAATATAGATATACATGAAAGATACTGGGAGATTAGATTCCACATTCGCACAGATTAGGATATGGTCGAAAATGGAGAATAGAGCAAGTGAAGATTATAAGTGCCGTAGGTAGGATGAGAAAAGACTTGAGTGAACCCCAGAGGCTATTGTCGTGTCCTCGTGAGGAACATAAGACATATTGCGGGAACAATAGGAAGACGGGTTCAAGAAAATATTGGACACGTTCTGCAGAAAATGCCGGAGCAATGAGGCTGTAGTGGGTGGGTGTGTGTGTGTGTTCCCCTTGCGCCATCTTACCTTTCTCTATCTCCTCCCATCTACCGTCCTCTATTTCCCACTATTTCCCATATTACTGGCTGTTCCAGACTGATCGTTAGTGAGATGGTGATTCGTGGTATCTGCCTCTCACAAGTCAAGCCTGGCCTCGGGCCGGACTATGAGGGAACGGTGCCCAGTCGTTCCTCCATGCCCAGGGTTCGAACCGGGTCATTTCGATTGTGAAGCGAATGGGTGAGGGAGCTAAATACTACATCACATTGTGGTGATTGTGGTACAGGGTGGTGATTGTGGTGTGTGGTACAGGGTGGTGATTGTGGTGTGTGGTACAGGGTGGTGATTGTGGTGTGTGGTACAGGGTGGTGATTGTGGTGTGTGGTACAGGGTGGTGATTGTGGTGTGTGGTACAGGGTGGTGATTGGGGTGTGTGGTACAGGGTGGTGATTGTGGTGTGTGGTACAGGGTGGTGATTGTGGTGTGTGGTACAGGTGGTGATTGTGGTACAGGGTGGTGATTGTGGTACAGGGTGGTGATTGTGGTGTGTGGTACAGGGTGGTGATTGTGGTATAGGGTGGTGATTGTGGTACAGGGTGGTGATTGTGGTATAGGGTGGTGATTGTGGTACAGGGTGGTGATTGTGGTGTGTGGTACAGGGTGGTGATTGTGGTGTGTGGTACAGGGTGGTGATTGTGGTGTGTGGTACAGGGTGGTGATTGTGGTATAGGGTGGTGATTGTGGTACAGGATGGTGATTGTGGTGTGTGGTATAGGATGGTGATTGTGGTACAGGGTGGTGATTGTGGTGTGGTATAATACAGGGTGGTGGTGAGTGTGGTTATAGGCCTGGCAGCTGAGTGGACAGCGCCTCGGATTCGTAGTCCTGAGGTTCCGAGTTCGATCTCCGCTGGAGGCGGAAACAAATGGGCAGAGTTCCTTTCACTCTGATTCCCCTGTTCACCTAGCAGTAAACTTCCTAGGGGAATGTAACAAAAAAGGAGGCCTGCTCGAAGACCGGGCCGCGGGGACGCTAAGCCCCGAAATGATCTCAATAGAATCATCTCAGATAGGGTAGGCAGTCCTGCCAATTAATTGATATACATTTTGCCTTATATCGTGAGTTTTGATATACAAATGCTTTGAATTCAAAGCACCTTCCTTTGAATTCAGTTCAAAGGAAGGTGCTCTGGAAATATGGTATAAGATGGGTAAGGGACCGGGTAGGGGGTATGGAGTGGGGAGGTGGGTATTGGAATGTCTTGAGGTTATCTTGAGGTTATCTTGAGATGATTTCGGGGCTTTAGTGTCCCCGCGGGCCGGTCCTCGACCAGGCCTCCACCCCCAGGAAGCAGCCCGTGACAGCCGACTAACACCCAGGTACCTATTTTACTGCTAGGTAACAGAGGCATAGGGTGAAAGAAACTCTGCCCATTGTTTCTCGCCGGCGCCTGGGATCGAACCCAGGACCACAGCATCACAAGTCCAGCGTGCTGTCCGTTCGGCCGACCGGCTCCGACCGACCGACCGAATGTATGGGTAGGGATAATAAGAGATAGGTTAATAAGATAAGAGGTAGAGATAAAGGGGTGTGGGAGGGAAGAGATAAAGAGATAGGGGAAAACGTTTATTGATGTTAATGGAGACGTTTGTTAACCGTTATTGGTAACGTTAATGCTATTTGTGGAAACGTTTCAATGGGGGGGAGGGAGATACTGGAACGTTTATACTGGCGTTGCTGGAAACGTTTCAATGGGGGGGGGGAGATACTGGAACGTTTATACTGGCGTTGCTGGAAACGTTTAAGGAGGGAGAGGAGAGAGATAAAGTTGGCTCTTCCTGTTAACTGTTGTACTCACCTAATTGTGCTTGCGGGGGGGTTGAGCTCTGGCTCTTTGGCCAGATTCCAGACTGGTGTGTTGTGTGCTTGTAGTGTTGCTTGCTGTAAGTGGTCGGGGGTCGATACCACCGCGTCAGCCCTGATATAGGCGAGTGGTCCCGTCTGGTGAGGTCTAGACGGGTCTGTCTGCCTGCACGCCACCACCATCACAACCACCACTCTCCACCACCACCACCACCACCACCACTCTCCACCACCACCACTCTCCACCACAACCACAACAACCACTCTCCACCACAACCACCACCACTCCACCACAACCACCACTCTCCACCACAACCACAACAACCACTCTCCACCACAACCACCACCACTCCACCACAACCACCACTCTCCACCACAACCACAACAACCACTCTCCACCACAACCACCACCACTCCACCACAACCACCACTCTCCACCACAACCACAACAACCACTCTCCACCACAACCACAACAACCACTCTCCACCACAACCACCACCACTCCACCACAACCACCACTCTCCACCACAACCACAACAACCACTCTCCACCACAACCACCACCACTCCACCACAACCACCACTCTCCACCACAACCACAACAACCACTCTCCACCACAACCACAACAACCACTCTCCACCACAACCACCACCACTCCACCACAACCACCACTCTCCACCACAACCACAACAACCACTCTCCACCACAACCACCACCACTCCACCACAACCACCACTCTCCACCACAACCACAACAACCACTCTCCACCACAACCACAACAACCACTCTCCACCACAACCACCACCACTCCACCACAACCACCACTCTCCACCACAACCACAACAACCACTCTCCACCACAACCACCACCACTCCACCACAACCACCACTCTCCACCACAACCACCACTCTCCACCACAACCACCACTCTCCACCACAACCACCACTCTCCACCACAACCATCACAACCACCACCACCACCACAACCACCACCACTCCACCACAACCACCACTCTCCACCACAACCACCACTCTCCACCACAACCATCACAACCACCACCACCACCACAACCACCACCACTCCACCACAACCACCACTCTCCACCACAACCACCAACACACCATAAACTCCCACCAATTATGCAATTTCAACATGTTTAATCTCCCTTGCAAGCTGGTGAAGTGTGTTGAATGAAATGTTTAGGGAGGGAGCCGGTCAGCCGAGCGGACAGCACGCTGGACTTGTGATCCTGTGGTCCTGGGTTCGATCCCAGGCGCCAGCGAGAAACATTGGGCAGAGTTTCTTTCACCAGTAAAATAAGTACCTGGGTGTTAGTCAGCTGTCACGGGCTGCTTCCTGGGGGTGGAGGCCTGATCGAGGACTGGACCGCGGGGACACTAAAAAAGCCCCGAAATCATCTCAAGATAACCTCAAGGTCGCCATGAAAGATGAGGTAGGGGTGAGTGAGGGGGTCAGTGGGCCCCAGCAGTCACTTGACCCCCCCTCTCATCCACTGTGTGTTCTAAGGCGTCAGGTTACCGTCTTCAAGGAGCAGGACAAGACCAGAACTACGACTCCAAGGAAACACTGTGACACGGGGGCAGAGGACTGTAAGATTGATTGAGAAATAATTTCTCTGGCACCTAAACGACAAGATGGTGAAGGGAAGGAGTGAGGGAGAGAGAAGGAAGAGTGAGGGAGGGAAGGAGAAGAGGGAGAGAGGGAGAAGGGAGGAAGGGAGAAGAGGTAGGGAGGCAGATCACATGCTTCAATATTTAAGGAGTGGGCACCGTAAATTTACTTTAGTTATTGCTATAGTATGTTTACGACGCTGTTTCCTCACAAGTGAGGAGCGTAAGGCCGTGGAAGTGGTAGGTTCCGGAGACCTGGGGGGTCGTTGGGTTGTTTCAAGCGAAGGTTAAACATATGAGTTTGGGAGGATATAAAGAGGAGCTGCTTCGTGTGGCAGCCAAGAGTCCTTCTGTAAGTTCCTCTGTCTTTCGTGCTTCAGTAGCGTATCAGGGGCCAGATTCAGTTAGGCAAGCACTTACGAAGCAGTTAGGCAAGCACTTACGAACCTGTCCATCTTTTGTCAATCTTTGGCGGCTTTGTTTACAATTATTAAACATCTAATGAGCTCCGAAGCACCAGGAGGCTGTTTATAACGATAACAACAGTTGATTGGCAAGTTTTCATGCTTGTAAACTGTTTAATAAATGTAACCAAAGCCGTCAAAGATTGAAGATGTACACGTTCGTTAGTGCTTGCGTAACTGCTTCGTGAATCTGGGCCCAGTTGTACAATGGTGGTCGCCGCTGGCCAGTATGTTGCCTAACTGAGGTTATCTTGAGGTTATCTTGAGATGATTTCGGGGCTTTAGTGTCCCCGCGGTCCGGTCCTCGACCAGGCCTCCACACCCAGGAAGCAGCCCGTGACAGCTGACTAACACCCAGGTACCTATTTTACTGCTAGGTAACAGGGGCATAGGGTGAAAGAAACTCTGCTCATTGTTTCTCGCCGGCGCCTGGGATCGAACCCCGATCCCCTTTCTGAAGAGAAAGAGATTGAGCCCCATGGACGTTTTGCCCAGTAATGGCTTTCAGAACGTGTGCGTGCGCGCGCGTGAGAGAGCAGCAGCTGGGAGGAAGAGAGAGCAGCAGCAGCTGGGAGGAAGAGAGAGCAGCTGCTGGGAGGAAGAGAGAGCAGCAGCAGCTGGGAGGAAGAGAGAGCAGCAGCTGGGAGGAAGAGAGAGCAGCAGCTGGGAGGAAGAGAGAGCAGCAGCTGGGAGGAAGAGAGAGCAGCAGCTGGGAGGAAGAGAGAGCAGCAGCTGGGAGGAAGAGAGAGCAGCTGCTGGGAGGAAGAGAGAGCAGCAGCTGGGAGGAAGAGAGAGCAGCAGCAGCAGCTGGGAGGAAGAGAGAGCAGCAGCAGCTGCTGGGAGGAAGAGAGAGCAGCAGCTGCTGGGAGGAAGAGAGAGCAGCAGCTGGGAGGAAGAGAGAGCAGCTGCTGGGAGGAAGAGAGAGCAGCAGCAGCTGGGAGGAAGAGAGAGAGCAGCAGCTGGGAGGAAGAGAGCAGCAGCAGCTGGGAGGAAGAGAGCAGCAGCAGCTGGGAGGAAGAGAGAGCAGCAGCAGCTGGGAGGAAGAGAGAGCAGCAGCAGCTGGGAGGAAGAGAGCAGCAGCAGCTGGGAGTAAGAGAGAGAGCAGCAGCAGCTGGGAGGAAGAGAGAGCAGCAGCAGCTGGGAGGAAGAGAGAGCAGCAGCTGCTGGGAGGAAGAGAGAGAGCAGCAGCAGCTGGGAGGAAGAGAGAGCAGCAGCTGGGAGGAAGAGAGAGCAGCAGCTGGGAGGACGAGAGAGCAGCAGCTGGGAGGACGAGAGAGCAGCAGCAGCTGGGAGGAAGAGAGCAGCAGCTGGGAGGAAGAGAGCAGCAGCAGCTGGGAGGAAGAGAGAGCAGCAGCTGGGAGGAAGAGAGCAGCAGCAGCTGGGAGGAAGAGAGCAGCAGCAGCTGGGAGGAAGAGAGCAGCAGCAGCTGGGAGGAAGAGAGCAGCAGCAGCTGGGAGGAAGAGAGCAGCAGCTGGGAGGAAGAGAGCAGCAGCTGGGAGGAAGAGAGAGCAGCAGCAGCTGGGAGGAAGAGAGAGCAGCAGCAGCTGGGAGGAAGAGAGAGCAGCAGCAGCTGGGAGGAAGAGAGCAGCAGCTGGGAGGAAGAGAGCAGCAGCTGGGAGGAAGAGAGCAGCAGCTGGGAGGAAGAGAGAGCAGCAGCTGGGAGGAAGAGAGCAGCAGCTGGGAGGAAGAGAGAGAGCAGCAGCTGGGAGGAAGAGAGAGCAGCAGCTGGGAGGAAGAGAGAGCAGCAGCAGCTGGGAGGAAGAGAGAGAGCAGCAGTTGGGAGGAAGAGAGAGCAGCAGCTGGGAGGAAGAGAGCAGCAGCAGCTGGGAGGAAGAGAGAGCAGCAGCTGGGAGGACGAGAGAGCAGCAGCAGCTGGGAGGAAGAGAGAGCAGCAGCTGGGAGGACGAGAGAGCAGCAGCAGCTGGGAGGAAGAGAGCAGCAGCAGCAGCTGGGAGGAAGAGAGCAGCAGCAGCAGCTGGGAGGAAGAGAGCAGCAGCAGCAGCTGGGAGGAAGAGAGCAGCAGCAGCAGCTGGGAGGAAGAGAGCAGCAGCAGCAGCTGGGAGGAAGAGAGCAGCAGCAGCAGCTGGGAGGAAGAGAGCAGCAGCAGCAGCTGGGAGGAAGAGAGCAGCAGCAGCAGCTGGGAGGAAGAGAGCAGCAGCAGCTGGGAGGAAGAGAGCAGCAGCAGCTGGGAGGAAGAGAGCAGCAGCAGCTGGGAGGAAGAGAGCAGCAGCAGCTGGGAGGAAGAGAGAGCAGCAGCTGGGAGGAAGAGAGAGCAGCAGCAGCTGGGAGGAAGAGAGAGCAGCAGCAGCTGGGAGGAAGAGAGAGCAGCAGCAGCTGGGAGGAAGAGAGAGAGCAGCAGCTGGGAGGAAGAGAGAGAGAGCAGCAGCTGGGAGGAAGAGAGAGAGAGCAGCAGCTGGGAGGAAGAGAGAGAGAGCAGCAGCTGGGAGGAAGAGAGAGAGCAGCAGCTGGGAGGAAGAGAGAGCAGCAGCAGCTGGGAGGAAGAGAGAGCAGCAGCAGCTGGGAGGAAGAGAGAGCAGCAGCAGCTGGGAGGAAGAGAGAGCAGCAGCAGCTGGGAGGAAGAGAGAGCAGCAGCTGGGAGGAAGAGAGAGCAGCAGCAGCTGGGAGGAAGAGAGAGCAGCAGCAGCAGCTGGGAGGAAAAGAGAGCAGCAGCTGGGAGGAAGAGAGAGCAGCAGCTGGGAGGAAGGAAAACCAACTTTGAGTTGATGAGTGTGAAATAATTCCCCTTGTGACTAGGCGAAGATTGTGGTGGTGAGGGAGAGAGAGTGTGTGAGAGAGTGTGAGAGTGTCTCTCACCTAACTGTACTCACCTAATTGTGCTTGCGGGGG
>WNGS01052365.1:15497609-15523596 GCA_020271785.1 Procambarus virginalis
GAGAGACTACGGGAATTAAACCTCACGTCACCACTGAGAAACAGAAGGTTAGAGGGGGACATGATCACCACATAGAAGATTCTCAGAGGAATGATAGGGTAGATAAAGACAGGTATTTAACACAAGGGGCACACGCACTAGGGGACACAGGTGGAAACTGAGTGCCCAAATGAGCCATAGAGATGTTAGAAAGAATTTTTTCAGTGTCAGAGTAGTAGACAAATGGAATGCATTAGGAAGTAATGTGGTGGAGGCTGACTCCATACACAGTTTCAAGTGTAGATATGATAGAGCCCAATAGGCTCAGGAACCTGTACACCTGTTGATTGACGGTTGAGAGGCGGGCCAAAGAGCCAGAGCTCAACCAGGCGCCAGGCATGGGTGAACTAGTCCCCCTTCTTGGTCGTCCGGCTCCCGACATAGCGCAAAAAACTTTTAATTAAAACTGCTGAAGGAGCAGGACACACGTTCCTGGGTGTTGTATATTAGCGAGGACGGTGTCTTGCTGGGGGTTGGACACCCACTCACACACTCAACGTTCGAGGGCGCTTCACGCGTTCGTCCACTCTGAGTCGCCGCCCACGCGTTCGTCCAGTCTGGGTCGCCGCCCACGCGTTCGTCCAGTCTGGGTCGCCGCCCACGCGTTCGTCCAGTCTGGGTCGCCGCCCACGCGTTCGTCCAGTCTGGGTCGCCGCCCACGCGTTCGTCCACTCTGGGTCGCCGCCCACGCATGCTCTTCACACCCCTCCCAGTAGGCTACACAGAAGGCACTATAATGTATGAGAGGTAGCGTCTCGCCGCCCGTCCGCCCTCACTCCATGAACACCACCACCGCTTCCCATATTATGGTACACGTCCCACACCGCCCACTGACCTACCAACCTACCGCCCACTGACCTACCAACCTACCGCCCACTGACCTACCTACCCACCACCCACTGACCTACCAACCTACCGCCCACTGACCTACCAACCCACCACCCACTGACCTACCTATTCCACCGCCCACTACCTACCTACCCACCGCCCACTGACCTACCTACCCACCACCCACTGACCTACCTACCCACCACCCACTGACCTACCAACCCACCGCCCACTGACCTACCAACCCACCGCCCACTGACCTACCTATCCACCGCCCACTGACCTACCTATCCACCGCCCACTGACCTACCTACCCACCACCCACTGACCTACCTATCCACCACCCACTGACCTACCTACCCACCACCCACTGACCTACCTACCCACCACCCACTGACCTACCTACCACCACCCACTGACCTACCTACCCACCGACCTACCTACCCACCACCCACTGACCTACCTACCCACCACCCACTGACCTACCTACCCACCACCACTGACCCCTACCTACCCACCACCCACTGACCTACCTACCCACCACCCACTGACCTACCTACCCACCGCCCACTGACCTATCCACCACCCACTGACCTACCTACCCACCGCCCACTGACCTACCTACCCACCACCCACTGACCTACCTACCCACCGCCCACTGACCTACCTACCCACCGCCCACTGACCTACCTACCCACCACCCACTGACCTACCTACCCACCACCCACTGACCTACCTACCCACCACCCACTGACCTACCTACCCACCGCCCACTGACCTACCTACCCACCGCCCACTGACCTACCGCCGACGAGAGACTAGGTGGACGCTCTCTGTGCTGAGGAGCGCCGCGCTGTCTGGCTTCTGAATGAGCATCCCAATCAATAGTGGAAACCCTCCCCCATTCTCCCTCCGTTCCCTTCCCCCTCCCTCTTGTTCCGTTCCCCCTCCCCTCCTCTCTCACTCCCCCTCTCCCACACTCCCCTCCCCTCCCCCCCACACACTATGTCCTCTCCTGCTGCTACTACACGCTTGTAATTCTAAGAGTGCCTAGTGATTACTTTGTTGGCTCGCGCTCTTGTTAGCTCTCACTTATTCTCCCGCTCCTGTTCATTCTCGCTTATTTTCGCGCTCTCTTACTCTCAGTTGCTCTGATTGTCTCACTCTTTCATTGATGGTCAATGTAATAATAGTTTTAAACAATAATTAGGCTAGTGGTTGTGGTGGTGGTGGTGGCTGTGGTGGTGCTTGTTGTGGTGGTGGTGCTGGTGGTGGTGGTGCTGCTGATGGTGGTGTTCTGTCATTAACAAAGCTGCCATTGATCTCGGGTTCTTGCTATTGGGCTTTCTCCTCTCCCATACCTCCCTCATTCTGTCTTTCTTAATCTCTCATTTGCTGTTTCTCACTTGTTCCCTCACCCCCCCCCCTCTCTCACTCGCCCTTTCTCATTCACTCTTGCTCTCACTTGTTCTCTGGCCCACTCTGTTCTGCTCTCACTCTCGCTCCGACTCTCTTACTTGCTCTCTTTCTTGATTTCGCTCTTTCACTTCTGTGTGTCTCGCTCACTCTCCCTCGTTTTCTCACTCACAAGAGTTATTTTTAAATGGTACCACGTGTTGAAGTCTGGCCCTAGTTGGCACTCTTATAAAGTGTGTGTGTGTGTGTGTGTGTGTGTGTGTGTGTGTGTGTGTGTGTGTGTGTGTGTGTGTACTCACCTAGTTGTACTCACCTAGTTGTGCTTGCGGGGGGTTGAGCTCTGGCTCTTTGGTCCCGCCTCTCAACCGTCAATCAACAGGTGTACAGTTTCCTGAGCCTAATGGGCTCTATCATATCTACACTTGAAACTGTGTATGGAGTCAGCCTCCACCACATCGCTTCCTAATGCATTCCATTTGTCAACCACTCTGACACTAAAAAAGTTCTTTCTAATATCTCTGTGGCTCATTTGGGCACTCAGTTTCCACCTGTGTCCCCTAGTGCGTGTGCCCCTTGTGTTAAACAGCCTGTCTTTATCAACCCTGTCGATTCCCCTGAGAATCTTGAATGTGTGTGTGTGTGTGTGTGTGTGTGTGTGTGTAAGTAAGCAGTAACATTCATATGAGGCGTGATTGTACCTTGATATAAGTTGTGAACTACGTGACTGGAACACTAGGAGACTCCTGTAATTTAGCAAGTTGTCGGGCTTATTCCTAGTGAAACGTGGCTTGGCTGGTCCGTAGACTATTTACGATTTTGTTTCCTTGCCTACGCAATCTGCCAGTTGCAGACTACTTGATCACATGCCTCTGTATGACTAACCATCCTGTGTGATGGCGATTGTAGCATCACATGGCTCGCTTTTTGACACGCTACTCCCCCTTTATATAATCTTGGGTAGCTGTACAAATGTAGATGTACCTAAATGTGTTAATACCAAAAAAATCCTTGCATTATGAAACTGGTTGCATCGTGGCACCTGTGGCAATGTGGCAACGCTGGCGTTGTGAGAGGGAAAGGGAGAAGGAGGGAGAGGTGTAGAGTGAGGGAGTGGGATAGAAGCCTTCCCACTTGACGTCAGTGATGGCCGAGTGGTTAGTAAGCGGGTATATAAGAGAAGGGATTACTGGTAAGTGCCAGAGAAACCTGCCAACTCTCACGGGGGGACGCCTGGGGTCACGGGGGGACGCCTGGGGTCACGGGGGGCCGCCTGGGGTCACGGGGGGCCGCCTGGGGTCACGGGGGGACGCCTGGGGTCACGGGGGGACGCCTGGGGTCACGGAGGGACGTCTGGGGTCACGAGGGGACGACTGGGGTCATGGAGAGACGCCTGGGGTCACGGGGGGACGCCTGAAGTCACGGGGGACGCCTGGGGTCACGGGGGGACGCCTGGGGTCACGGGGGGACGCCTGGGGTCACGGGGGACGCCTGGGGTCACGGGGGGACGACTGGGGTCACGGGGGGACGCCTGGGGTCACGGGGGGACGCCTGGGGTCACGGGGGGACGCCTGGGTCACGGGGGGACGCCTGAAGTCACGGGGGGACGCCTGAAGTCACGGGGGGACGCCTGGGGTCATGCGGAACGCCTGGGGTCACGGGGGGACGCCTGGGGTCATGCGGAACGCCTGGGGTCACGGGGGGACGCCTGGGGTCACGGGGGGACGCCTGGGGTCATGCGGAACGCCTGGGGTCATAGGGCACGCCTCGGGTCATAATGTTGGCACCTAGATAATCTAATTATCACACCTGGTACATCTGGACGATACTTCAGTATCTGGTTATGTATACAGCTATTGTCATCTCCAGCAGCAGCAGTGGTGATGCTGCTGATGATGCTGCGAATGATGGTGATGATGGTAATGATGATGGTGATTATACTATCGGTGCATATATATATTATCAGTAACAGTCGTGCAGTGGTTTGTACAAGATCAAGTATGAGACCTTCTGAACCTCTGTTTAGCTTGACGGACCTGTGAGAGAAAACTGCCTTGAAACGAAAGTTTCAAGGCAGTTTCAAGGCAGTTTCAAGGCAGTTTCCAGGCAGTTTCAAGGCAGTTTCCAGGCAGTTTCCAGGCAGTTTCCAGGCAGTTTCCAGGCAGTTTCAAGGCAGTTTCCAGGCAGTTTCCAGGCAGTTTCAAGGCAGTTTCAAGGCAGTTTCAAGGCAGTTTCAAGGCAGTTTCAAGGCCTGTGAGAGAGAACTGCAAACGGCACGTTCTTGTTGTAATACTGGTTGTTGTTGTTCCACAGGTGGAGGAGATACGGGAGATGATAGAGAAGATACAGAACAATGTGGAGGAAGTCAAGAAGAAACACAGCGAGATCCTCTCAGCGCCGCAGACAGACGAGAGTGAGTATCACCCCTTCCCTGGTCCTCCCTTCCCTGGTCCTCCCTTCCCTGGTCCTCCCTTCCCTGGTCCTCCCTTCCCTGGTCCTCCCTTCCCTGGTCCTCCCTTCCCTGGTCCTCCCTTCCCTGGTCCTCCCTTCCCTGGTCCTCCCTTCCCTGGTCCTCCCTTCCCTGGTCCTCCCTTCCCTGGTCCTCCCTTCCCTGGTCCTCCCTTCCCTGGTCCTCCCTTCCCTGGTCCTCCCTTCCCTGGTCCTCCCTTCCCTGGACCTCCCTTCCCTGGTCCTCCCTTCCCTGAACCCGCTTACCTAAACCCCTTTCCTAAACCTCCTACCCTGGACCCACCCCCTACCATATCACAAGTTTACCTTAAACCCTTGTGGTATTGCCTAACCTCTTCCATAGCAAGCAAGATAATGTTTGGAATTGAATTTACGAAGGTTTTCCATTCAGCATTCTCATTTTATTAGCTGGTCTTTGAATTGCTGGGAATTTGCATCTGGTGATTTGTAGACGAGGATAATAACTAAATATGTTAACATATTTTGACTGTATTTTCATCAAATCATTCGTGTCATGAAGGTGCTGACTGCACGAGTCTTTTCAGCATACTGGACGAACCACCCACCATGTGACTTATTTTGTAGATCATATCCGAAAAAAAAGTATTCTCTAGCACTACTATTCTTATGTTATAGTAGTTCCGATATGAGTTTCCATGCATTCTGCACATTGTACATTAACTTCGATGAGGCCGTGAATGGAACTTTGATAGTTCTGTGGGGTTTTGAGACCTCGTATCTTGGTGAGGAAAATGAGATATAGGTTTACTTTAATGCTGAGGTTAATGTTCGGGTGTAAATATCTGTGGGTGTCCTGTGCAACAGAGACAGCGCTGGGGCGTGCGTCCTGTGCAACAGTGCCAGGCGCTTGGGCGTGCGTCCTGTGCAACATTTGTATCCAACTGTGATGCAGCATTGACATTTGTTCTCATTCTGCTCTTCCAGTTGTAGAAGTCATTGTTCTGTATTCTAGTCTATCATGACTTCACTGGTGTTCATTCACGTGGCCTGGATTGTAATGCTTATCAACCGGTCAACAGCCTCGCAGTTGGTGAACACTCGCACTATTCTGGGTAGAGAAATTGCTCTTTTTCCACTTCCTCCAATGCTCTTTTATTACAGGAGTGCTTTCTCTGGCTCATCTGTGTTTCTGTTTTCTACTCGTGTAGGCCCTTCCTGTCCCTTGTTCATGCTAAACATTTCTTTGCACATTTAGTAATCTCGAATAGTACCTGTGCAATTACCGTTTCTTGTCATTAATCTCGTGTGAGAGTGAGAAGCATTGCTGATCTGGAAGGTTGAGTGAGTGATTGGGATCTGGAAGGTTGAGTGAGTGACTGGGATCTGGAAGGTTGAGTGAGTGATTGGGATCTGGAAGGTTGAGTGAGTGACTGGGATCTGGAAGGTTGAGTGGTATGTGGAAGGTTGAGTGAGTGACTGGGATCTGGAAGGTTGAGTGGTATGTGGAAGGTTGAGTGAGTGACTGGGATCTGGAAGGTTGAGTGGTATGTGGAAGGTTGAGTGAGTGACTGGGATCTGGAAGGTTGAGTGGTATGTGGAAGGTTGAGTGAGTGACTGGGATCTGGAAGGTTGAGTGGTATGTGGAAGGTTGAGTGAGTGACTGGGATCTGGAAGGTTGAGTGGTATGTGGAAGGTTGAGTGAGTGACTGGGATCTGGAAGGTTGAGTGGTATGTGGAAGGTTGAGTGAGTGACTGGGATCTGGAAAGTTGAGTGGAGGGAAGGCAGGAGGCGAGTGAAGGCATCTGGAAGCTAGTCAGGGAATAGCTCTTTATTCAGATTCAGCTCTTCTTTTTTACTTATGGAAATAGTAAATATTTAATTTCATTGGGGCAGAGTGAGAATTAGCCACTCCTGCTAAACTTAGGTTGTGTTCTGGCTGGCACTTGGGTTGTGTTCTGGCTGGCACTTGGGTGGTGTTCTGGCTGGCACTTGGGTGGTGTTCTGGCTGGCACTTGGGTTGTGTTCTGGCTGGCACTTGGGTTGTGTTCTGGCTGGCACTTGGGTTGTGTTCTGGCTGGTACTTGGGTGGTGTTCTGGCTGGCACTTGGGTTGTGTTCTGGCTGGCACTTGGGTTGTGTTCTGGCTGGCACTTGGGTTGTGTTCTGGCGGTACTTGGGTGGTGTTCTGACTGGCACTTGGGTGGTGGTCTGGCTGGCACATGGGTGGTGTTCCGGCCGGCACTAGGGTGGTGTTCCGGCCGGCACTTGGGTGGTGTTCCGGCCGGCACTTGGGTGGTGTTCCGGCCGGCACTTGGGTGGTGTTCCGGCCGGCACTTGGGTGGTGTTCCGGCCGGCACTTGGGTGGTGTTCCGGCCAGCACTTGGGTGGTGTTGTTCAGGCCGGCACTTGGCAATTGTCCTGGCCGCAGCACCTAGATGAACATACTAAAACAAGAAAACAATAGTAGCATATGATGCAAGTTACAGATTTGAAGAATTTTATTATGTTCCAATTTTTTTTAATAGTTTTACGGACTGTAAGTTAAGCTTGTGTCCAAGCTGTGACATATTAACAGAGCGATAATATAAGTTGCAGCTTGAACTCGCCAAGCTTAATGGAACCAAGTTTTCTGTACGTCTATAGCATGAACCTCATCTCAACCTTACTAAATGTGATTTTTTTTTGTATTTCAGAGGTGAAACAGGAGCTGGATGATATGATGACCGATATCAAGAAGACGGCCAACAGAGTTAGAGCCAAGCTCAAAGGTAAGTGGTTGGGTCAGGGTGTGGGTGTGGCTAGGTCAAGGGTGGGTGTGGCTAGGTCAAGGGTGGGTGTAGCTAGGTCAAGGGTGGGTGTGGCTAGGTCAAGGGTGGGTGTGGCTAGATCAGGGGTGGGAGTGGCTGTGGGGTCAAGTCTAGTGAGAACAGATTTTAAACAGTCTTTACTCCAAATCTTTTAATCAATGAATATAGTAATTTTATAATAATTAGTATAGTAATATAGTTTATATAGTAATTTATAGTAATTGTCTAGTCTATGATAAAATATACATTATATATATATATATATATATATATATATATATATATATATATATATATATATATATATATATATATAATACACACACACACACACACATGCATGCCTCTGTAACCCTTTCCACCACGACCCATGGGATGAGTATAGGGTGCATAAGAAATGACTAAACTAACGATAGCTATCTCACAAAGCCATTATTATTTATATATATACATATATATATATATATAATATATACATGTATATATAAATAATAATGGCTTTGTGAGATAGCTATCGTTAGTTTAGTCATTTCTTATGCACCCTACACTCATCCCATGGGTCGTGGTGGAAAGGGTTACAGAGGCACATAATGGGTTCAGGAACTGAACCTCATAGTTCATTTAGCTATGGAAGTAACAATCTTATGTAAATTTCTTCCTACTGGGGGTGTTGTACATGCTGTTATGGTGGAATGTTCACTCAAAGGAAGAGTGGCACTGCCATATAAATTCGCCCCTCGGTGCAAAGTTAAAATTACAAAAAAGTTACAGGTTTTTAATACATACATGAATATATACATACACAATATAATTATACATGCATACACGTATATCAATTGTTTTTAAATCACAAGTGGTTCATGAAGTGGCTTGCAGCAGTCTCTGTACAAGGCAATTTGCATCTGCAGTGAGTCAGTTTCACAGTAAATAATCAGTCTTCCCCCACACTATCCAACTGGGTGGTACAGTAGTTTTACAGTCACATTCATGTATGATCAACAGCAAGTAAACTTTGCATCTGTGGCAAAGATTTACATTAGTGCATCATTTTGAAAGAGTACTTTCACATTTCTTGAACACCATTGACAGACTTATCTATGATTCTGCAAATGTTATTTTCCTCTTTGATAACACAATGACACAAACTATGTGAATAGCTTTCATTGGAGATTTTTTGTGGAAACAATAATTTCAAATTTCTTCCTTGTGATTAAATGATTGTAAGGTTTAATTATTGTGAATTATGTATTATGTTCTTTCACATGTCACCTATACAATACAAAAGCCTCTGGGATTATTTTTAGGATGTCATTCAATTAAATGGCTGACAAAAGTGGCCCAAACATATTGTTATTATTATTATTTGTGTATTCATTTTAATCTTTTCATTTGACAGTAATTGAGCAAAATATTGAGTCGGAAGAACATGTGAGTAAGGCGAGTGCCGACCTGAGGATAAAGAAGACTCAACACTCAACGTTGAGTCGCAAGTTTGTCGAGGTGATGACCGAGTACAACCGCACACAGACGGACTACCGTGAACGCTGCAAGGGCAGGATACAGCGACAGCTTGAAATTAGTAAGTCCCGTTGTTGACTCCCAAAGCTGGTGTGTTGCATGAGTGTGAGGCTGGTGTGTTGCACGAGTGTAAGGCTGGTGTGTTGCATGAGGCTGTTGTGTTTCAGATCTCTAGGCCAAGTCGTCTTTTTATTTCGAATACGTATGTTTGGGTACCTTGTATGATCACTTCGTGGAGGGCCTATCACTGGACAGGGTAAGAACAGACCAGTTCCATGAGACTCTCAACATGATGCCAATGAACACCAGGTTCAGCTACTTGACCAGAAGGCAGCTGTACAGCATGAAGCACATGTATGTCCCAGATCCCGAAGAACCCCATGAAGCAGTAAACACAACCAGTGACTATGAGATCCACGAACCACCACACAGACCCAGAAGAATCACTCTCCAACTAAAAGTGATCAGACGCATCCATGATCAAGCCTTCCCGAGACGACGACATACTAAGTGATATCCCAGACGACCCAGATGAGTGGACCATCCCAGACCCGATATACACTCAATAAATACAATAAAAAAATATATAAATAAACAACAAAAAAACCTTATTTGTGCTACCAAAAGAGTAACCACCCTGATGTTGCTAAGATTAGTCTCCTGCAGCCAACTCCAACGGCTCTATGGCTTCCAGACACCAGCTAGGACACAAACACTATCCACCCAGCCAATGTACTGACAACCCAAAATGCCACAGACCTAAAGAAACAACACACACATATGCCAACTCATGGTGGACAGGCCACCGAACTTTCAATTCTCTTCTCTCTCTACACCTACATCATCTTTCAGAATTTCACCTCCCCATCTCTCTACCTCACCCATCCTTTTCAAACCCTTTGGACATCAAAGCTAAAGCTAAAGCAAACTTTGTATGATTGATGACATCAACAAATTCATGTTGATGTCTTGATTGAATTTATTTTGATTTATACAGTTATCTTTAGAGCACAATAATTTTTATTGACCAATACTCTTCATACAAAGTTTGTATAATGAATTCTTTGAGACAGAGTATACAGCTTTTATTCAGGTGCCATACGGAGGGTTTCTCTGCCATCCTTAGTATGAAGAATGCTGTACTGTGTGCTCTGTTATGCATGTCTATGTGGGAAGTTGGATGAATGTTTTTAGGTTTGTAATAAGCATTGGCTATGGAACCAAATTGTTTAATGCAGTACTTGTAAATAATTTCAAAATACTCAATTGTAGAATAAAAGGCACACATCCTATGCTTGTTTTATCACCAGTAACTGCAGTGCACAGATTGCCAATTTATTCAATTGCATAGATTTGAATATTCATACACTGTAAAGATATATATATATTTGTGTAACTGCTGCTCTCTGTAAATGGCAGAATAATGTACTGTAAAGAAGGTTTTAAAAATATTCATATTTTTAAACTATATATTTGGTGCTTTTGATTTTGAGAATAAATTCCAGTCTACCTCCAAGACACTCCACTTAATGTATAGTACACTAATTATAAGCGTCTTAGGTTTGTTTAAAGCATAACTAATGTTTATTCTTATATCTTATCTTATATCTTGCATTGTTAACATTGAGACTCGATCAAGCAAGCATTGAAAGAAGCCTCTTGTAGTACTGTTCAATACTTCAAATACATCCCAATAAACTATTTACAGAAGATTTTCTATTATGTCTGCTTGACACACTTTGACATCTGGCAGCCTTAAAGATCTAAATTAAAAACTGTAATACTATTTTTATTTATGTCACTTCTAAACCTGAAACTGGGATCATTATATGACTTTCATGATTTTTTTTTTTTGGTGTACGTTGATGTTGAAAGGACTTGCATATTTAACGGGAGTTTTATGATACATTATCCACAATAGACATAATTTATCTCGGTCATTTTTTCTTTTGATAATTATTGCATATATATATTAAAATTTTGCTTTTTGAATGTTGAACAAATTTGATAGCTCAATTTTAATTAGTTTTTACTTCCACCCACAGAGTAGCATATCAGATAGTTCATATTCTGTATGTATTGCTTATGTTTATTTGAATTACATAAATTAGCATATTCTCTTATTTTATGTGCTCTGCTTGGTCATGAACACACACTGACTTGCAGCTGGGCGAAATACCACTAGTGACGAGTTGGAAGACATGTTAGAACAGGGCAATCCGGCTGTCTTCACACAAGGGGTAAGCAACCTAAATTCTATCAATTTCCTCGATTTTTCAAAGATGTATAAATGCTCTATTTCTTCCTGTTCTTTTGCAAAACTTAAAAGTTCATATTTTGTTATTTGTTAACATTTCTTGCATTTTTATATGGATAAATTATGTTTTATGGGAAATTTAGCTGTAGAGAAAATATTGCGCCAGTATATGGTGGTGGGGGATTCTGCCGTGTGTTATTTTCAGGTAAATAGCACTCAGCTATGCGTGTGTGTTTTATGGCAGTGGTGGCTGCACCTGTTCTCTCTGGCATGCTTTGTCATCTCTCATTCCTATGGCTTAGGTATTCATGTCAATGAGTTATTCATGTTAATTCAGCTTTATGTCAAAGATGTATGTGAAAGATGAATGTACAGTATTATACACAACTAATTTTGATACAAAAAGATTGCAAAAAAGTTGAATTCTAGGTTAAAATGGAAACTAACTCAAATAAGAGGGTTCTATTCCAATTGATCCATATAATTGCAAATTCAAGGTATTGTATGCATGCACCCAACATGCAGTCTAGGTTACCAATATGCAATCTAGACTACCAATATGTAATCTAGACTTCCAGTATTCAACATAGGTTGCCAGCATGCACGCAATGTACAATCTACATTAAAAATATGCACCCAACATGCAGTCTAGGCTACCAGTATGCACCCAGTATGCAGTCTAGGCTATCAATATGCACCCAACATGCAATTCAGGCTACCAATATGCACCTAACATGCAGCCTAGGCTACCAATTGACACCAGTCCTTGTTATTAATACATACCCAAAATGCAAAGTTGATTTTTCCTACATTCATCAACATTTAGTCTGTGATTGGCATCATGCAACCTACATTAAGTCTTAAACTTTAATAGTGACTATCATATGTTAAAAGACATTCATCTGGTGTAAGTTAGGAAGGGCAGGTACTCAGGAAATCATATTGGGGGAGCATTAATAAGCCTTGGCACTGATACACTGATGAAGACTAGAAGGTGAAGGGACGACGACGTTTCGGTCCGTCCTGGACCATTCTCAAGTCGATCGAATCAACTTGAGAATGGTCCAGGACGGACCGAAACGTTGGTGTCCCTTCACCTTCTAGTGTGTGGTCTGGTCAACATACTTAAGCCACGTTATTGTGACTCATCGCCTGCATACACTGATGAAGGCTGTGGTGGATTAGTACTTTACAATAGTGCTGTACAGACCTCACTTTTCGATGAAAGTGTACTCAAATATGCAGTGAAATGCATGTTTATTTTGCCATCATTCACCTTTGTGTGATTTTCATCCAGTTTGATGCAAGTATTTTTGACAGATCATCATGGAGACCCAGCAAGCAAAACAGACTTTGGCGGATATCGAGGCTCGACATGCAGATATTATCAAGTTAGAAACCTCCATCAGAGAACTCCACGACATGTTTATGGACATGGCCATGCTGGTGGAGAGTCAGGTGAGCACAAAACTGGATTTTCTATATATTTTTGTAGCTCTGGAAGAAATTTTAGTTCCTTGTAATGCAAAAAAAAAATGTCAAAGATAAAATGGTAATGGAGTAATGAAGTGAATATGATTACTTATCTTAGTAAAAATTAATTATTTAAATTCACAATAAATATTTTTATAGTCAATACATAATACTAATTATATTTTATGCATTTAGAGTAAATAGTATATACTCCTATATGAAAATGGACTTTACTGTTTCAAATAATTTTTTTTATTGTAGTACATAGTCATGCATTTGACTATAGAGCCATCATTCACTTGGCAGAAAACATTTTACTAAAGTATAATTGCCAAGCAGATTTAAATATATTTAGTCATTACTTTGCATGCTTTTGATCTTCATATATATTTTTTGAAACATATGAAGTTAGATGAATGGTTAGTATTGTTATTTGTTTGTACAAAATAATTTACAGTCAAATATAAAATATTATTATACTGTAGTTCTATACAGGAAGCTTGATAGATGTACTTTATCAATTTTAATCGGGCATAAAATTCAACTTGGCTGTCGTATTAGCATTCTTATTTTTCACAAAATATTTTCATTCATTACTACCTTCATATGTCTATTAAATCTATTATCAGAATTTGATGACTGATTAGTCAATAGAGCATTATCTAAAATATAGCTTTGAACTGAGCTGTGTATACTTTGATTGGATAAATGATTACTGGTGAGCCAGACGGGACCTTACAGGGAATAGTTAAATAATGTGTACAGTGCTAAGATGGAATATTGCAATGGCTCTGATTTTTGTATAGAAATGATCACAGTTTAAAAGAATACAAGGAACTATGGTTAAATAATAAACAGAAAATGCCTATGAAAGTTCATTACAGTAGTCATTAAGAGCTACGTAGTATAGCTGGCTTGTTATAGTTGGTTGTGTAAAATGTTTTATTATTTTAGCAGTTTGTAATTTTTGAAATATGGTGCTTTGATTAGCTATCACATGGTTTTGTATCTTGTTGCTGTATTCCATTATAGTACTGTATATGCTTATACCTGTGAGAATTTGTCTGAGTGTATAATAATCTTAGGATTACATCAATTTGTTATTGCAGAACTAAGTGCCCTCTGCTACTTTGTAATTTAGTGTGAACATGATATTCAAGTAGAAAAATCTAATACTTTAAAAGGGGTGATAGAGAGAGAAAAGACTCCACATGTGATTGGCTGGAACCCCCCCAAAGGGAATATTTTGTTTAGCCAATTGCACATAATGATGGCCAAGTTCCGCCATGTTTAAGAGTGCGGCCGATAATGGCGAGCCGTGCCAGAGAATTAGCAGGTTGATAAGCATCTTTCCCCCTAGTGAATCTGTGATCGGCCTCTTGCTGCTTTCTTTCCCACTCAGCTGAGTTGTCTCCAGTCCTGTGTTATTGTTGTTGTTGTCGTCTTTGTTGTTGTTGTTGTTGTCGCAGAAAAATAACGTCGCACTTTGACATAAGATTCAGCTTGGCTTAACATGCAACAATACAGTTCATAAATCTTTATTTTTCAATAGCATACATCTTGTATTTGTTCATCAAATGGTAATGATTACAAAGCCTTAAGATAAAAAAAAGTAACATATATATTGCTACAAGATAACGTAATAAGTAAAAGTATTATAATTTCAGTAATGTTATTTGAAACTAACTTAAAGACAATTTTTATTCATGTAAGTTGATAGTACTTAGTTTCTTCATGCCATAGTTAATCTGTTCAAAATTAATATTTTCATAGTGCATAAGTGAACAACTAGCTGAGCTGAAACTTAGACTTTAGCCGCTTGTGTAAAATGAAAGTTTACCATAATAGTCATTGTTGGTTGACCACTAACCACATGTTCCATTGTAAAAGTGAGAGAACTACTCAGTAGTTGTCATTCTCTCTACTACTGCATAAATCTGTTGCCTCATACCTAACTCTTTTAATATATCATCTAAAAAGACACTTTGCTGTAACAACTATAAAATCTGGTGCCAATCAACAATGACTCCCATGTTTCATGTATAAGTGGCTTATTTTAATTTGTTTTTGTTATTTTTAATTTGTCTTTTTATTTGTACCAGTATTGAAATGTTAAGTCCGTGTTGTGTAGGCCATTGATAGTGAAGCCCAGATCCCTCTGCCAGCAGCTCCAGGCTCCAACTTGTTACAACTTGTTGGTTCATCTTGACTTGAGCATCTATCTACTCCCTTAACAAATGTTTCCCTTTGTGTTTCAAGCAAAAAATCAATAAAAAAAATAATAATAAATTAAATTACTGTGTATATATATATATATATATATATATATATATATATATATATATATATATGTATATATATATATATATATATATATATATATATATATATAATATACAGTATATATATAATATAATGTTATTCCTAATAGCCAGAATGCATTACATGGTCATCTATGCTAGGCCTTTTTTGCCTAATAAGGCAAGATTTTCTATAGTTATATATTTTTCTAACAAAAATTCTAATGAAATGAAAAAGCTTTCCATTATAATATACAGTATATGATTAACAATTTTGTTTAATTTGAGTTTAAACTTGCATAGGAATACTGTACAAAGAACCCTAACCAAACCTACCCAACCTAAACTACCATGGGCCTGACCGCTAAGTGGACGGCGCTCTGGATTTGTAGTCCTAAGGTTCCAGGTTTGATCCCCGGTGGAGGTAGAAACAAATGGGCAGAGTTTCTTTTACCCTGATGCACCTGTTCACTAGCAGTAAATAGGTACATGGGAGTTAGACAGCTGCAACTGGCTGCTTCCTGGAGATGTGTAACAAAAAGGAGGCCTGGTCGAAGACCGGGCTGCGGGGACACTAAGCCCCAAAATTATTTCAAGATAACCTTAAGATAGATCATAACTTTACCTAAACAAACATTAACAAGTCAGTTTTTTTTTTTTAATAACAAATATTATTCTACCTATTAAGCAAATTGGGCCTAGCATAGTAAGCCGAGTACTGCATTCTGGCTTCTAGGTACGACACATATATGTAATTAGATTAGAGTAGCAGTGTTTTTAATTAAGTTTTATTAAACACTTAAAGTAGTACAAGTATGTGTGTGTATATATATATATATATATATATATATATATATATATATATATATATATATATATATATATATATATATATATATACAGTATATATATATATATATATATATATATATATATATATATATATATATATATATATATATATATATATATATATATATATATATATATATATCTATATATATATATATATTATATATATATACTGTACAGTATATATATGTATATATTTTTATTTATGTATATATTTATTTTAGTATTTAGTTATAAATATTATAACTATTTTAAAATATTGTTATAATATTGCATGATGTTGTTGTTATTATTTATTATTATTATTATTCATTATTATTATTATTATTATTATTATTATATTATTATTATTATTATTATTATTATTATTATCATACTGTATTTTATTGCAGTAAACCCCAATTCCTGCTTCTCAACCATGTGATGATACTGTGGTATTGTTTGCGTTTTAATACCTAGTTTTATGTAGTGTTTACCATATATATAGTATACATATTAATATGAACTGTGGTTTTTTTCTTCAAGTGATCAATGATTGAGAGAAGATGTGCATCATGCATGGTTTAAAAAGGTTGATGAATTCTGGTAGGAGGAACTAGTTTTAGACAAGATTTTGTCTCCTTAGAGAGCAATATATTAGGACCTGTAGAAAAGAAGTGATGTTTGTCTGGAAATATTCATTAGTTGAATTTTAAGCATAGCCCTCTGTGTGCATTGGATGTGTGAGAATAGGTTGAGTAGTATTTGAAGATGAAACTTTGTCCCAAGATTCTATATTTTATCTATATTTTTCCCTAGTGTAAGTCAAATTAAAAATGCCTATATTTTCAAATAGTCTTAATGAGACTCAACTTTGATCATAATACATTTTTATTTTGGTTTAATAGTTTTGCTGTGGATAAGTGTTTAGCAAGGATTGAATAGATTTCCTCGAGATGAGTTTTGGGGAGAAAAAAGGTACTGGCGTAGATTGTGATTGGAAAAAGTATTATATGTTAGGAAGGAAACTGTAAGAGTACCCAATTTGTTATTCTTTTTCCTTTAAGACCATGTGCCTGCTGTCCTTATAAAGTATACAATGAGGCAGTGATTGAGACAAGTATTTTTTCTAATTTATTTAAATAGTTTTGTATTTTTATGAAATGCTCTTATCAGAAGCAGAACACTTGCTTCCTGAGGTAAGATGTGCTTGTGCATTTTGCCAAAGCATTTGTCATACGGAATTACATTGCAACACTGGTACCATGGGGAACATATCAAATAGTACCTGCACTGTCATGGCAGGAGCAACATAAAGTGCCTAGGAAAGAAGAACCCTGAGCACATGCAAACTCGAGATGAATAGTTTCCAAAGTCCACACACCAAGTGAGGCTTGTAATCACAAACAAGCAAATAGACCCCCTCATAAGTCATAGTCCAAAGGGTGGCCAACATTTATCTAGAATACAGTATCTGGGACCCGAAGAGCTGGTGACTCGAGCAGCATAGCAGACTTCTCTGACATTAGAGAAAAGACTTGGAGTTGTTAGCATGGAGAGCTGGCAGATCCCCATGGTTCTGCCACCTGGCAGTGACCAGCTGTAACTAGGGGGTTGGGGGGGTGGTTATGTAACCCAACTAATAGGTGGATTGTTTGCTGTATTCTTTACTTTCTGTGAACGATGCCATTGTCTGTTTTGCCTTGCTTCCCTGGGGTTTTTCTTCAGCAAGAAAGATCACAAATCTCCTACTCCCTGCACTTCTATATCAGCACCTACTGTTGTTGCCTAAACAGAAAAAAAGTATTAAATGTACTATTATGAAATGCCTCTGACACTGGGCCAGATTTTGGATTTTAGTCTTTGATAGGCTATTAAGGACTCCTAAATCTGACGTGACTTGTATGTGTTGCGTTATCTTAGTGTTGCTTGCAACAGAAAGTCACCAAGAGTGATCCCCCTCACCCCCCAAGAAAGAGAAATTTTATTACAGTCAATGCTGGTATTTTTTCAGGAAAAAAATTAAGTTTGTGATCATTTTTTCACAAAACCCCTGACAGTGGAGCATGTAATACATGTCTCATGACATAGTAACAAGAGTGAGCAAGAACAGCATATTATGTGTAAAATAAGAAAATAACAGGATAGAACTACACTGAAGAAATATAAATCTGCCAAGTGATCAAACAAGCTCCAAAAGTTCATATGCAGAATGAATATGGAAGAAAGCCTTATGGATTTTAATAAAAGTATTGGGAATATCCAAGTCAAAACCTAAGCTAGGGCAACCTACCAAACAAAATTATGTAATGAATGTAACAACAGTGAAGTGTCGTATAAGGAATGATATAAACATATTGACAGAAAAAAAAGAGATTATGCAGAGCCAGATACCTCTGCAGTGCATGTCACACCTCTCCACTTTTATGTCAAAAACTGGTTTTCTGGAAGGATATTTAAAGTGTCTCTTTATTGCTAACTACCTGGATAGCTCCACTCAATTCAATCCATCCCAAACTTTTGCAAATCATTGTAAGCCTACCAGAGGCCAAAACCTGGCTCCACCTTTATAGATGTGTAAGGAGCAGAGGGAACTAGATCACTCTAACCAAGAAAAAATGTTTGCAAGTAAAAAAAAAAACAGAAAACGAGACACTAGAAAATTCACTTTTGCAAACAGAATGGTAGACGGTTGGAACAAGTTAGGTGAGAAGGTGGTGGAGGCCAAGACTGTCAGTAGTTTCAAAGCGTTATATGACAAAGAGTACCGGGAAGACGGGACACCATGAGCGTAGCTCTCATCCTGTAACTACACTTAGGTAATTACAATAAGGTAATTACTAGACACTGAACCAGCAAACCACCCAGTTGTGAGGACGTTTACTTTCTTTTCCACCACAGACAATTCAGGTAAATGTTGGTTATCTTGGACACATTTGTCCTGCTAAGAACATTTGCTTGTGTACATGTTATGTATTTTAGCATTTGTTTCATGTGCATATATATTTATGCCTTGTTACTTACGTGGATTGTGCTTAACTGTCCATCTTGGACTGCTTGTGACTAGTGATGATTTCTAGGTGTTGTTGCTTTTACCTAGCCAAGGTTCTCTCCCCCTGATGGGTTTGGGTGGCTGTCTCTAAGAAACTGGCTTATTGTGAAAGGTAGTGTTCCCTTATCAGTGCAAGTGTGTTTGACTCCTCTGCAAGGCTTTGTGTGTAGGGGTATTTGGAATTTTCAGTATTACTGTAGGGTTGCACAGGGTGCTACCGTGCTTGTTTTACATCACACTGCTCATGTCCTTAACTGAATGGGAGAACCCATTCTCCCTAGGCTGTTTAGCATTTGTGAGATTCAGCAAGTGGCTCCTGTGCCTGGTGCTTCCTACTTGGTCTGACCTTCGAGGACCCAGCAAGGTCTTTACTGTCCTTGAAGGATTTATTATGGATTAGCTCTCCAATTCTACTGTCACTGGGTGCAAGTTTGATGGCTGTCTCAGTTTTCATGTATTCCAGTAGACATTCTCTCTGCCTCTGTCATGCCACTGCTGGGTTGGGGTGCATTCCACCCCGAGGCCACAATATAAATTGTCATTGGAGGTTTGTTTTAAACCAAGCCTTCTTCTAGGGTAGTAATTTCCAACCTTTTTTGTGCACCAGACACAAGCTCCAGTGCCTGGTGCTTCCTGCTTGATCTGTCCTTCAGGGACCCAGCAAGGCTTTTACAGTCCTTGGAGAATTTATTATGGACCGGCCCTCCGATTCTGCCATCATTGGGTGTAATTTTGATGGCTGTCTCAGTTTTGATGTATTCCAATGGACATTCTCTCTGCCCCCGTCATGCCACTGCTGGGTTGGGGGTGCGTTTCACCCGGAAGCCATTACATAAGTTGTCGTTGGAGGTTTGTTTTAAAGCACGCCTCCCTTTAGGGTAGTAATTCACAACCTTTTTTTTTTTGTTTGAAATAACCATTGAAACATTTAGTAAAATCTCAGGACACTCCTACCTAGCTGATATACACTAGGTTCTACAGGGATAAATTTTTAAAATAGATGTGTAAAACAGTAGGGTTTCTAAATAATAATTAACTTGGCCAACTTAGTGTTACAAGCAAACATTGTGTATATATTTTATGAGTTTGTGTTAATATAATTACTTTCTTTTAACACTTTACTATCAGTGCCATTGATGGCCTCATTATATTTTAGTATCGTAGAGATTGTAGATTTAGGCATATCAAACTCGGTAGTAAGAACAGACATGTGGAGACTTTTTTAATTTACTGTGAGTTCTGCACCACAGAGCAGAGCAACCACCAGCTTTGAAAGGGAAGCTAACTGGGAATTCCAGACCAAACCCAACTTCACCTGAACCAACTGGTTCAGGTGGACAAAACCAACTGGGATTTCCTTCAGAACACCAGGAACCCAAACCCGGTGTGCTGAGAAAGGAACAAACCCTGGCTTGCAGGCATGTGGACTAGCTGGGAGGCAAAACTAGCCAGGTATTGAGGTAGACCAGAAATATACAAATAAAAGATTCTGCCAGGTAAAGAACACCACCTGGGCTAACCAAAAGCAGGAATTCTGAAGCTCCACAACAAACCCTAACCAATCTATGATGCTTAGATAAAACGAGACATGCCAGAACCCATCATTGAGGCCCAGGAATGTTAAGGAAAACTGCCAGAACCCATCATAGAGGCCCAGGAATGTTATTAAGGAAAACTGCCAGCTACACCAGGCAAACCTGAAGCTCATGTTAAAGGTCGAACTAGAGGGAAAAAACTTAAACCAATAAAGAGAGAACATCGTGGTTTGAGAGAACATTCACCATAGAATGATTGAGTCCTACAAAGGGACCAGGGATAACAAGCACATCTAGTGAAAAGATGGAAACCCAACCAACCCAGAGTCCAACCACAGAGGAGGAACAGACCCAAGAGCCCTGAAACAGGAGGAGCCGAGGACCACCACCACCAAGATCTGCCTCGGAGAAACTGCACCCAAGAAAGCTTACCTTCAACAACAGGCAAGGCCCCAACCCTAGTAAACCATCCCCGAGTAACTGATACACATTCCCCACTGTGAAAGAACCCCAACAAGGGACTGAAACCTTCTCAAGTCACAGCTAAAAGAACAGAAGAGACACCCACCACAGAAAAAAAGGAGGGTAAAAAATATGACAGGTGGAGAGAATGGAAAGGGACCAAGCCGAAAAGAAATCTGCACTGCAGGCAACATGGCTGCAACACCCAGCACTAAAGCCAAAACATGTTGGCTGCCCCGGAACAACCAAACATAGCAGAGATATAGAAAATGAAAGCCAAGTGAGCACAAGAGCTATGATCCTATGTAACTGGTGCTCCAGAAGCAAAAACCAACTGCAGAAATAGCTGCCACGTGCCTACAACTCTGGCCAGAACTAGAACAAACAGGCACAGTGCAAATGAGGCACAGCTCAAGAAAATCTGAAAGATGGAGTCTACCTCACAGCATTTATATGGCTGCTACAATAGCTGGTTAACCCTTAAAGTGCGCATCACATCATATGACGTGCTAGGCGTTTTACCAGTCAACTGCGCATCACGTCATATGATGTGTTGGAGTACTACGCAAGATTTAAACGGCCCGCGGATACACGGGGTTCACCACACCTTCATCAGGGCTCTTGTAAACAGACGCCATTTTTAAAAAAAATCGTGGGCCAAACTCCCGGGTGTTAGGGGCCTCAGTATCGCGTAAGCTACCAAGCCTGACGCACGCAGCATGAGCTCACAGCACTGCTGTTCAGCTTGTGACCACAGCATCGCCTAAAAATGCCAAAATATACTTGTTCATGCTATTATGTAGCGATGATATTATTACAGAGGACCCCTGACTGTGATAAAAGTGACCAGGGTTCTGATAATAGCAGGATTGCGATGATATTTAGCGCTGTGCGCCATGGAGGGAGGGTGGTGGCGATGTTTTCTGACTGTGTGTGGCCACCTTTTATTGACTGCACTCAGCATACCAGCTTAGTGGTTCGCTATAGTGAACACAAATGTAGATACTTATATATAACGTGTGTATAGAGGGTATAAACAGCAAGAGAAGGTTTGGAGCCGCCATTTTGGTGAGGGCGGTGGCGTCGTCTGCACGACGCCACCGTGCAGACGACGGTGTTGTTTACTGGTTACCACGATGGTCTTTGGGCACCATACCAGTTTATTTGTACAAGTATGGTGAATAAAACAGGTAGATATTTATTTATAATGTGTGTATATAGCGTAATAACATCACACAGTATTGTTGGAGGAGAAATATTAGTGCGTCTGGCCTTGAGGGAGGCAGCCATCAGCTGACTGTGTTAGGTCCTATGTCTTTGTGCATTTACTCACCATACAAGCTTAGATGTACAGTTATGGTGAACAAAACATGTAGATACTTATATATACCGTCTGTATATAGTGAATTATAGCAAAAACAGTATTGTGGGAGGAGAATGTGGGCGAGTCAGATGACTGGAGGGAGGGCGGGAGTGGCTGGCTGGTACACGGCGGTCACTCCTCGTTACTTTTTGACTCATAATAGCTACTTAGTGGTTCGTTATAGTGAACAAAACATGCAGATACTTATATATAACCTGTGCTTATAGTGTAATAACCGACAAAGTATTTGTTCACTGATTGATGAACATAACTGAATCAACAATATGCACACCATATTTTTGAGTACAGCAATGATTCACTCATTTTATTATATAAATATATCAAACTACACACTATTGAATAATATTACAGCAAAAAAACTATGAAACATCAATCAGAGACATTGAAATAATTAGGTAATTATCTCTTTGTGGCAACTCTGGCCTGACAGCTGGCGAGCAACAGACCGCCTGGGACGCATGCTGAGTCAGCGCCTATAATTTGCCAGACTTCCCCGCCCTATAGCGGGCAATATATGGCACTTACGATTTTTTTATTATTTTTCCCGTGATCAGTGAACACAAATTAACAGGTTAGGAAGAAAAAAATTTTTTTTTTTTCAAAATGACATGCGCCTGTGCGGATAGCAGGATATTAGACCCCGAGCATGTTAAGGGTTAAAGTGCGCATCACGTCATATGACGTGCTGGACGTTGTTCCAGTCAACTGCGCATCACGTCATATGATGTGTTGGAGTACTACGCAAGATTTAAACGGCCCGCGGATACACGGGGTTCACCACACCTTCATCAGGGCTCTTGTAAACAGACGCCATTTTTAAAAAAAATCGTGGGCCAAACATCCGGGTGTTATTGGCCTCAGTATTGAGTGAGCAACCAAGCCTGACGCACGCAGCATGAGCTAACAGCACTGCTGTTCAGCTTGTGACCACAGCATCGCCTAAAAATGCCAAAATATACTTGTTCATGCTATTATGTAGCGATGATATTATTACAGAAGACCCCTGACTGTGATAAAACTGACCAGGGTTCTGATAATAGCAGGATTGCGATGATATTTAGCGCTGTGCGCCATGGAGGGAGGAGTAATGCTGTGGGAGGGAGGGTGGTGGCGATGTTTTCTGACTGTGTGTGGCCACCTTCTATTGACTGCACTCAGCATACCAGCTTAGTGGTTCACTATAGTGAACACAAATGTAGATACTTATATATAACGTGTGTATAGAGGGGATAAACAGCAAGAGAAGGTTTGGAGCCGCCATTTTGGTGAGGGCGGTGGCACGACGCCACCGTGCAGACGACGGTGTTGTTTACTAGTTACCACGATGGTCTATGGGCACCATACCAGTTTATTTGTACAAGTATGGTGAATAAAACAGGTAGACATTTATTTATAATGTGTGTATATAGCATAATAACACCACACAGTATTGTTGGAGGAGAAATATTAGTGCGTCTGGCCTTGAGGGCAGCAGCCATCAGCTGTGTTAGGTCCTATGGCTTTGTGCCTTTACTCACCATACAAGCTTAGATGTACAGTTATGGTGAACAAAACATGTAAATACTTATATATAACGTCTGTATATAAGATATATAGCGTAATAACACCACACAGTATTGTTGGAGGAGAAATATTAGTGCATCTGGCCTTGAGGGCAGCAGCCATCAGCTGACTGTGTTAGATCCTACGTCTTTGTGCCTTTACTCACCATACAAGCTTAGATGTACAGTTATGGTGAACAAAACATGTAGATACTTATATATAATGTCTGTATATAGTGAATTATAGCAAAAACAGTATTGTGGGAGGAGAATGTGGGCGAGTCAGATGACTGGAGGGAGGGCGGGAGTGGCTGGCTGGTACACGGCGGTCACTCCTCATTACTTTTTGACTCATAATAGCTACTTAGTGGTTCGTTATAGTGAACAAAACATGCATATACTTATATATAACCTGTGCTTATAGTGTAATAACCGACAAAGTATTTGTTCACTGATTGATGAACATAACTGAATCAACAATATGCACACCATATTTTTGAGTACAGCAATGATTCACTCATTTTATTATATAAATATATCAAACTACACACTATTGAATAATATTACAGCAAAAAAACTATGAAAAATCAATCGGAGACATTGAAATAATTGGGTAATTATCTCTTTGTGGCAACTCTGGCCTGACAGCTGGCGAGCAACAGACCGCCTGGGACGCATGCTGAGTCAGCGCCTATAATTTGCCAGACTTCCCCGCCCTATAGCGGGCAATATATGGCACTTACGATTTTTTTATTATTTTTCCCGTGATCAGTGAACACAAATTAACAGGTTAGGAAGAAAAAATATTTTTTTTTTTTTCAAAATGACATGCGCCTGTGGGAATGACAGGATATTAAACCCCGAGCATGTTAAGGGTTAATGACCCAAGGAAAAAAATACATCATCCACATGCCAGGATTAAGCAGGAACCTCATAACTGCAACCGAAAAGGTGAAGCAAATCTATACTCACAAGAGGCCGGGTACGGAAAGGAAGCGAGGGCCTGATCCCTCACGAGGAGCCAAGAAAGAACCGACTGGGCCAAACACAGCAGAAAGCAAAATGATGGAAACCTGAAATTTGCATCAGATGACCCTAGCAGACCACAGAAATTTGCCTGGAGAGGAGCAGCCAAGGAATCAAGCTCAAACATTGATGAAGGAAAGGGAATATATTGTGCCTTAGCTTTAAAAAGAACACAGAGGGAACTAGAGGCCAGGATGGGTTGAAGGGCACCTAGGGATGGGTCCGTCTAATTACCTAAAGCTACCCAAACTTACTCAAAGCTACACAATGCTTCCTAGCATTATATTAGTAATGAATAAATGTGATATATTTATTCATTATAATGATGGTGCTGAATGTAGAACATGAAAAACATATTTTTACTCTGAAAATGTATCGATTTATAACGAAATTAGACAAAAATAGGAAGCTGGTGACGCCAAAGCAAGTCGACGGTTCAAGCGACAATGTTTGCTGGCATATGAGCCTCCTGTACCTACCTACCTAACCTAACCAACCTACCCAAACCTAACCTAACTAAACCTAACCTAACTAAACCTAACCTAACTAAACCTAACCTAATATAAACTAACCTATCCAAATATAACCTAACCTATCCAAATATAACTTGATATAACCTCTAGGTAACAATATATCTTGAATAATTTGTTCATCTTGGATAAGTCGCGCCACAATATACTATGAGTTCTGTTCGGTGCCATGGTCGCTTGGATCGTCGACTTCCTATGGCCTCTTATGCCACTTTGTTTCGTCTAATTTCGTTATAAATTTATATTATTTCAGAGTAAAAATATGTTTTTTTAATGCTCTACATTCAACATCAACAATATAGTAAGTAAATATAGTATATTTCTTCATTACTTACATAATGGTAGGGAGCTTTGAGTAAATTTGGGTAGCTTTGGGTAATTAGACAGACTGCCTAGGGACCCACCTTGGACTCCTCTCCAGCCTTAAAAGCCCTAATTGAAGTTGCCCCTGCCAAACCTTTTGTCATAACAAAGTTGCATTAACAAGTGTCTTGGGAAAGACAACCCTAAGCACATAGAACTGTAACGTACGTTTATGTTATGTTGTTGGGTATATTAGAT
>WNGS01052365.1:15606716-15633069 GCA_020271785.1 Procambarus virginalis
CTCACACATGTATGTAAGCTCATGGAGAGAATCCTTGAGAAGGAATTGTTCACCATCTCATGATGCACAGTTTAGCAAAATCAATGCACATGATTTTGTTAAAAATAAATCCTGCCTTACTAACCTGCTCACCTGTTTTAAAGATGGTAACAGGTATTTAGAATAAGGACTAGCAGCAGGCACGCAAAATGTGTAGTGGTAAGTCGTCTGTATATGGCACATTGTGCCTAAATAATCTATAGGAAATAAACTGCTTAATATAAAAAAAAATCACAAATATCAGGAAGTCATAAAACATACACCAATAACATGTTAAACATGATGACCCTGTTGGATCACTCTTGGATACCTATCTACTGCTAGGTGAACAAGAGCATCGGATGAAACGAAACATCCCCTCACCATTTCTATCCCACCAAGGGATCGATCTTGGGATCCCCCTTTGTGAGTCAAGATCATAGATCACTACACGACAGATGTGTTTGTGGTGTCATATTACGGCATATTATAATATGATGGGTGATTGTTTCCTCTTTGTACACTTCTTGCTGTGTGTTTTTTTTTGTCTGTAAATGTATTATTTGCACTGTATTTTTAAACCCGACATGAACACACACAATGTATGGAAGCGTATGGATGCCACTGGTTTCACCCTAGACATGGAAGAAACTATATTGTTAAAAAGTTTGTTGGAAAGTCTATTGTTAAGTGTTTCGGCTTCAATAATTTTTTTTTCTCTCTCTCCTGGGCAAGCATTTTTGACTGACAATTTAGAACAATGGGCAAGAAGGATGCTTTATAGTTTGCTTTACAGAATATAAATGCTGTAATGTAATATACATTACAGCAGTTTTGTTTGTAATTTAAATGTATCATGTATTGTAATACAGTTTCTATGTTATGTGCATACTTTAACTAAGGGTACAGGGCAGTAGATGATGAACTACACATATTAGCCATATTAAGTCCAGCACTGGATGTAGACAGCATTGCTCTTGGTAATGGGCACCTCAATGAGCCTAACAGACTTCATTCTTGACAATGGTAAACTGGGTACTATATTTTCAATTAGCTGTCTTATTGCATTTCTATGAGCCTGGCATTCATCATGTCACTCGGTATCATATACAGTACATTCTTCTTGTATTTTCACAAACTTGCATAAAGCAAATACTGTACACATTAGTTTAATTTTATTAATTTCCAATTCAGTTGTTAGCATCTTTATGGTAGGTTATTATATCATATCTGTAGTAGACTAGCTCATTCATTGAAGTGATTTTTCATAATCTGTGGTTGCTCATGGTCCAATTTGGGGTTCAATGTGTGCTTCACTGATACTTTTCCTACAACCAATATGCCTGCATCCGTGTCTGATAGTTCAGGTAGCATTCCTTGACTCTAGAAAGTTTATTAATCTTGTATGCAACATCAGCTGGGTTGATAAGGGTTTCCATCTAATTCCAAATCTGGCTCGGTGGTTTACAGTTTCTCAGGATGTGTTTTGGTGTTTTTTTAGAATCTTATTATCATTTTTTCTTTCCCCTTTCATTTGGTATCTTGGGTTCAGGGGTACTTTTGTCCATGGGTGTGTACTGTTTGTTGACATTGAGCATATGTACTGACTGCCTATTGGGATGTGGCTGTTTTATGGGACCAGGCTTGACAATCTAGGCTCTTGCTACTGTCTACATCAGATGGTGTGGATGCTGATCTGCAGTTTTCTGTGTAGGTTTACATGCACCTGGACTTTGACACTTGTTAAACATATTGGCTGGATTCCTTTGTTATTTCTACCTCGGCCAGTGGGTGACTGGTTCAGCTAGTTCAGTTTTCTGGGGGTCTTGGGCTCTGTTGATTCAGAATCCTCTATGATTTCATGCTACTGGCCCACAGACAATGACAAATGCAGGGACTTGTTTGTCCCTGCATTCTTCAAAGGGCTGTCCCCTTTGTGAATGAGACTAGTGTGGTCTACTATCCATACATTGTTTCCCTTGTCTTTCTTGGCATGTTCCTAGGAATTTGGCTTTTCCTGAGTTCAGGGGATCCCCAGAACAGTGTCCTCTCTGTTCCCTTTGAGCTGCGATGGGGTTGTAAACTCGCTCACTGGTTCTTCTTCCTCTGCAGAGGGGAAAGGTCACAGGTTATTGGAATTGCTTAAGTAGGGTCTGTAGATACCCCTTGATTATCGTTGGAGTTTTGTTCTTGCCACTGAAGCTTGGTTGCTGCATTCAGCATATTCTCTCATCCACCCATCCAAGTAAGTACGATCTTAACAGCAACTCTATTCCCTGCAAATGGATTTTCCAGATCACATTTTGTGGCCTAATACCAACCTGTCCTCTTAAAAAGAACGTCGCTTTTGGCCGTTTACCCGTATGGCCGAATATGAACGTAATTTGAAAATGAAAAAAAATGAAATTAAATTTGGGATTTTTTTTTTAAAAACAGTAAGTTAAGGGTCCTCTGATAGGTTAGGTGGGCAGGAAATTCTCATAAAGTTTCAAAATGGTATGAAAAGCGTTAATGGAAAGTTGCCTATTCTAACCTTGCAGAGTAAGCCGGACAACTCAAACAGAAAACAGAACAGTACGTCACTTTTGTGAGTCGATTTCATTTCAAATTACGTCCAAATTTGGCCATAGCGCGCATACGAGCCAAAAGTGACGTTATTTTTAAGATGTGTGGATTTCGGATTTCTCATCTTTTTTTTGAAAGTGTGACTTGGTAGGACTTGCTCATTTTTTGCAATGAGAATGGTGCACCTGAATTTCATCTATTCTCCAGGTACAGTTCTTCTTTCACCTTGTGGCTGTGGTATGGTCCTGGCTTCATCCAGGCTGGTAGACAACCCTTTCTTTTCTTTGGACATGTGGCAGCTCTCCTGTTGTATGCAGGCACTTATTGCAAAGGAGTCTACCCCTGTTTTCCAGGTCTTTTAGGGTGGGGATGGGGGGGGGGCCTTCCTTAACAGCTGTAAGTAGTGTCCTAGTTGCTCTTCACCTGACCTGCAGTGATGAGGATTGGCAGCTTCCTGTGCAGGTGCTGTTCTAGACAGGTCTTGGTCCCAATTCCAAGCTTCCCTCGTCCTTTGTCCTATCTGTTTCCGCCGTGTTCACATATGTTATTCTCAAGGATAGATCTCAAGAGGTCTGGGACAATTAGCTTACAAGGATAAGAAAATGACTTTTTCTTAAACTGCACAAGTCAAAGTACAGTACAGTATTTACAAAATCGTTACTACTGTAGTGTTGCAAAATTGTTTGCAACACAATTTAAGGAAACTGTCGCTGAAGAAAGTTTTATAAATGAAAATAGCTATATAATTATGTATACTGTATGTGATTTGCTTGCTAGTGTTGATCATTTATTTCCTGAAGAAATATTAAAAAGTTATCACCTTTAATATGCTTGGTATTTTAATTTCAACATCACAGTACCAGAAAATTATGTTGGAACCCTACAAGAAGCAAAGAAATCACAAACTGGCAAAAAATTTAATTAATTACTTGACCAATTTCTGGGAGAAACGAATTTAACCTAACATCATTAATCAGCGGGTGTCGAGTCGTACCTGGGATAATTCCCTGGTGTTGGCTTGAAGGTTATCAACCACAGGAGGGCTATTAAGGTCACTGTACACTAGCGAGTACACTGTTGCCCTGAACATAGTCCAGGACTAGAGTAAAGAAAACTCTGTGTATATATATATATATATATATATATATATATATATATATATATATATATATATATATATATATATATATATATATATATATATATATATAATACATATATATACACAAATATATAACAATTAAACAATCAGCGTTCGAAGACCTCGTCCAGCTCCTCGGAGGTTGGGTGCGTACCCAGGATACAGCACGCATTTCCCCTCTGCACTGCGACACTGAGGCGCTGGAATAGGAAACTGGCTGCTCGTGGGTCTCTAGTTTTCCCAATGAGTTCCTCACCAACCTCCTTTAAAAACTTGAGTGCACATTTACCCCAGGCGCCCAGAGTCTCTGAGCCTATCGGCACGAACCTGTAACAACGTTCTAGGTTTCTGTACTTGTGGATTTTCTGGGTCTCCCTGAAGGTGGCTGCCCCACCTCCCTCCGCTGAGCTGTAACGTAAATAGGTATCGGCCAATGTAGATGCACAGGTGTAATCCCATACGACCTGTTTACCTTCCCTCCATGGCTGCAGGGTGACTCCATCTGGGCGTTTTTGGCTGTTGTCAGGTCTGCACAGCTGGGGTTCCCTTTGTGCTGGACACCCAGCTGTAGCCAAACTTCTCTTGATGATGTCATTGACTGCCTCGTGTCTGGCAATCTTTCCCTGTGTCTTACGACAGATGAGACCATGGCTGCCGTATTGGTCTGCCCGTGCCTGGCCGCAAATACACCGGTGCTCGGTGGAGATAGGGGCGGCAAGGCGCAGAGCAACACCAATACTTAGGGCCCGATGATCCAGGCGGGTGCCCAAGGCGGAATTAGGGACTGCCAACAGGAAGTCCCCAGCATGGGGGGCTTGCACAGCTAGGAGACGCGCTCTGTCCTTCTGAGAAGCTACGTCCAGCAATGCTTTGGCGATGTTCTCCACTATAGGGCTATCCCATTTGGCCTGTTTACCGTCGTTTGGACAAGTTGGTCGGGTGTGTGAATTGGCGAGTGTGTCCCACCGACCAGCTCCTTCCACAAATTTGGGATCACGAATCCCAATGGAGTTCCTTAGGTATTCTGGTAGTATTTCCTTCACTAATTCACTTGTAGCACTGGTCGAGGATAAGAATGCCGGCAATGCTAACTGTGTCGCCTTGCGAATACCTATACCCCCAAGTCTAACTGGGAGCGTTGCTTGGTCCCACTGGTCATCTTGCAGGGAGAGGTTTAACACTTTCATAGTTATTGTCTTTAGGAGTGAATCGTATTCCGTTAATTTTGGGCTGTCAAAAGAAGGAGCACACCTGAGGAAATAGGTAAGTCTGGGCAAGGCCAGGCACCTTGTAAGAAGGTACAACGCATCATGAGCATCCAAAGCCCCTATTCGCGCCTCCATCCTCCTCAGGTCTTTAAGCTTTTCTTCGAGGACTACCTCAATGGCGTTCGAGCCCAGAGGTGCCCCTAGCAGCACACTGTCGGTGGGAGCGATCACTTGGGCTCCTGGCAATAAGATTTATACATATATATATATATATATATATATATATATATATATATATATATATATACATATATATTATATATATATATATATATATATATATATATATATATATATATACATACATATTATATACACATACATATTATATACACATACATATTATATACACATATTATAGTATAATATTCATTCGCATATAGTCCTGGGGACCATTCAGGCTTGTTCGCATAGTATAATATATATACTGTACTCAGAGAAGCTTGTTATACATCTCGGTGTATGTATACATCTAGAAACTGGGTTCACCTTATTTATGTACATGCCTTGTTGGATGATGCTGCAGACCAAGAAAAAAATTTGACATTTTATTATACTTATACAAGATGTAACAAGGGATGAAATTTAGACTTTAGCAAGAATTATTTATAGAATTTAGAAAGACAAATTTAGCAAATGTTTATCTTTGAGATGCCTTGTAAGAAGAATTTTTTTGTTTTTGTTTACATTCTTGTTCACAACCCCAAGCATATGAGGTACAGTACAGTATTAGGATTTCTTTAGAACATTCTGTTTTCATTGAAATACTGTATAGTTAATTTGTGATAATTTTATGTACAATGGATTATACTGTATTTCAGATTTTGGCAATCTTAAGCTCTTAGGCACTAAAATGCATAAGGTTTTGTGCTGGTGTAATAAATTCCAATAGAGAGCTTGGTTCACATTCGGATTTGGCAGTGATTTGTAAGTTACAAGGTGAACAGTCAAGCTTAAATAAAACTAGTGACTGGTATACATTGTGTGAGTGTAGACATTTGAGTTAATTACTGTTTGGGGAATGACTACAGTACTATATACTGTATATAACACTGATAAATATTGGATGACCATGGCCCTTATTTGGTCAAAGAGCCGCATTACTGAAGTGAAAGATACGGTAGATCTTTCGAGATCCGAAACTTTACACCATATTACAGTACTTGAAAATGTAAAAAATAACTCTAGTACAGTACATAGATAACTTGGAGAAATTGTCCAGAGGAACCTGATTATCGAGAGTGTGATGGCTATGTTGTATGTAGCAGTAATGCAGTATACAGTACTGGGAAATTTGGCTTCAGGGCTGGGTGCTGCAATAGCAGGGTCCTTGGAATTGCCAGGAAGTGATATACAAGTGAGATTAAGTGTAGTACATTGCTGGCTGGTGTCTGTAATATTTAACAATGAATAAGTTATGATTTTTCTAATGATATTTTGCATGGATTTTGCGACACATTAGAGATGTGGTGACTCGGCACAGTAGTGAAGTGGGGACCCTCAGGTTATTGATGGCGTCTTGGCAGTTGAGGTAATCATACAGTGAGGATGTTTTAAGCTTGAGAAAGTGTGCTGTTGATGTATAGTGCAGTTATAATTAATTCATTGTGTCGGGGAACAGGAAGCCTGAGTGTATTCGTACACGTTTTGGCTTTTATCGAGTCCCCCCCGGCCAAATTACTGATCCCGCCCAGGGTGCAACCCCACAATAGGCTGACTAACTCGTGAGTACCTACTCACTGCTAGGTGAACTGAGGCATTAGGTGAAAAGAAATGTACCTAACCATTTCTGACTCGCCCGGGATTCAAACTCGGAATTCTTGAGTTTGCGTCAAAATGAATCGGACTAAAAGCAAAATTTACCCGGGACCCTAAATTTACATTACTACAGTTAGATCTTGTACTTTAATCATTTGTATATCCAGAATTGGTAGGTTTATTCTTAGCTGTTTACCTAAATTTACATGAGGACCACCATCTCCAGTAGCTTCCACTGGGACAGGAAGCTGGTGGCTTGTCAAAGGTCCCTCCATTGTTCCTGAGGACTTTTTCCAGCTGAATTTTATATTGAACTACAGTAATGTCTAGGCATTTATGTCTGATGGGTAGGCGAATCCATGTGCATCTTACCCTATGGATGAAAAACAATTCGTGTTTTCTGTCCTACAGTATGACTTCTTGAGCTTGAAGCTGTTGTCCCTTGTATGCATTACATTTGACTTTGTACAGGTATGGTCTGGATTAACATCTTCCAATTTGTTCAGTATTGTATTTTAAAGGTTTCGGTGAAATTTGTATCATTCTGGTTGGCTTGAGCAGGTATAGATCTGTAAAAAATTTTGAAATGCAATTAGAATAATGTGAACTGATCTATTAATAAAGTAATTAGAATAATTAGAATAATAATTAGTAATTTCTAAAAAGTTGACCGAGATTTTCATTGATTATATAATAGTACTATATATATATATATATATATATATATATATATATATATATATATATATATATATATATATTATATATATATATATATATATATATATATATATATATATATATATATATATATATATATATATATATGTAATGTCATTATATGACCACAGATATAAAAGCATAAATATAAAATGACTCCTTGGAAGCAGTGTACATTATATTGATTTTGCATGACTCACAGTTCATGGGCTAGGTCTGATCATACATGCTTCAATAACACAGATTGTATAACGTTGATTTAAAGGTCCCGGTAGTACAGTCGGGTTCCTTCTCGACTCGCAATCGAGAATTCAGGGTTTGAATCCCGGGCGGGACAGAAATGGTTGGGTGCATTTCTTATGGCCTAATGCCCCAGTTCACCTAGCAGTAAGTAGGTACTCAGGAAATAGTTGGCTTTTTGTGGGGTTGCATCCTGGCCGGGGTCAGTAATTCGCCCTGGGGTGGGGGGGGGGGAGACATTGGTATAAACCTAATGTGTATGAATACACTCTGGCTGTCTGTCCCCCAACACAGTGAATTAAAATTATTGGCTTGTACAATCTTTAGGTTAGTTAACAAAGGCCCGCAAAAATAATGGATGATTAATTCCACCCCACATACACCCTCACCAGCAAACCCCACCCTGCTCCTCACCCACCCTGCTATGCACACACACCCACCTCAACCATACCCCCACCCCACTCATATCACCCCACATTACCTGTCCAACAACCCATCAGCACCCCTCACTCCACCCCTCATTGGTAGACTACTGACACCACAACCACCTACCACTGCTAGTCTACCGAGACCACCATTTTAGACCAGTGTCACCGTCTGACACTTGTGTAATTGCTTGATGAAGACATTGGACATCAGTTTTTGACTTGGTTTCAAAATTCTGTTGCCACTTGCCATGCTTGAGGTGCAGTGTTTCCCTCTTGCAGTGCCACCGGCTAGTTATTCATGATCCGCGTTGGTGGACAGCATGTGGACACCCATCTTTTATACAGCAGTGCCAGGCGTGCTGTGATGGAACACTTGTACTGCTGGCAGGGGAGAATGAAAGGGGTGGAAGGGAGAAGAACGAAAGGAAGAGGGATGGGAAGGGCAGGAAGAGGAAGGAGAGGTTGGTGCAGTGTGTGATGATTCCCCTTGTGTCTTATTGGTTTGTTTATTTGTACTGTATTACCTTTGGAAAATTATAAAGTAAATGGGAAGGAGCGATTGGGAAAATTTGTATTAAGATACCATAACAATGGGGTCATTGATGTCATCGTCTCTACAAAAATAACCAGTTTGCTTAGTTTACCAATGTACAACTTGACTGAGTTATTTAAAAAAAAAAAGCATTTGCTCATCTTTCAATATTCAACTTTTTATATACAGTATTGTACTCTGTTATATGAAATAGTTAAGAAAATGTACTAAACATTTATGAACTGCTCATCAGACTGCTCTTATGCTCATCAGACTCTATTGTCACTCAGATATGAGTAGGTGTGTGTGTGTTTGTATAGACCTAAACTAACCAGTCTGTATTATTTTGGCATTACTCTTTTATTTAAAATAAAATGTTCAAGTACAATAAATGATATAATTTTCACAGAACATGACAAACTAGATGTGAGGGAGAAGGCAATTTCTTTACAGATCATTACAAACCAGAATGTGAAAGCAAAGATTTTTCAACAAAGCTGAAGATTTTACTCTCTGTGAATACTGGGTTGCTCCCAATTAATGTAAATGAGTAATACAGTAGTCATTTTCTTGACTGGTTTGTAAAGCTTTGGTGTGTTATGACGGACTAGGAAATGAATTGGGAAGTGGCACTCTGTCGGAGTCAGATCGAGATGCCACAGACAGAGGCATGGGCAATAGGTAGCCATGCCTCGCCCTCACATGGGCTATTCTTAGATTAATCTATTAACCATCGTCAGTCAATAGGTGGCCATGCATCAACCTTGGATGGGCTATTCTTGGGTTAATCTATTAACCATCACCGGTCAGTAGGTGGCCAGTGCCAACTTTGTGTGATCTATTCTTAGCTGGGTTAATCTGTTAACTGTTTCTGCAGTGAAGATGAGGAACACAATACACAAGTTAGGATTCTTAGGCTATTAAATTCCTGTTGATGAATTAGCTTAGGCAAGTTTAATTAGGATTCTCAACATATAATATTTTAGATATAAATTCATTAGAAGAAACATAACCAGTACATAGAGTAAATATTAATTATATGTACTAATAATATGTACTGATGACAAATTAATGACTGATAATATACAGGAAGTTGCATAAGCAGGTTAGAATAGTATTAATATAATGCCATGCATTATAGTCTTTTGTGAAATTCACAATATAATAATTTGTACATGTATCTGTATATCTAATTTGAAACATTACTTAAATGTTGACTAAATGCATATTAAAGGAAGAAATCAATCTATACAGTATATGCAATTGCAATAATAAGCACAATAATCTTCTGAATCCCCATTTTTACTTGATTTTTTCTCAAAATAATTTGAAATGTGATAAAATTACAGTAGAGAGTATATTAATCTTCCTGTGTGACGATTTGGGCGTGTCCCCCTCTGTGTGTGAAGATTCAGACATTCAAAATACTTGGGTTTCAGAATGTTTGGTAATATGTTTATTGTTTGTGATGTGTTTATATGTATGTATTAACACAATGTACTGAACGGGGTGAGAATAGCTTGAGCTACCTCATCCCTTTGTGTGTATTTTACCTCAATAAACTTATTTCAATTTCAATTTCAATTCAATTTCAAAATACTTAAGGGCATCATTAATGCGGGTAGTTACAACATTGAGGTTCAGCAGCAACATAACAGGAGGACATAACCAGTACATAGAGTAAATATTAGTTATATGTACTAATATTAATGACTGATAATATACAGGCCCGAAACGCTTTGCATAATAGTGGCTTAAGGCATTGTATGTACTAGCTCTATCTATAAATCCATCAACTTTTGAATCTTACCTTGTATGTATGTACCTTACCTGAATAAAAATTTATTTATTATTATTTATTTACATAGATATTAGATATGTAGTCATATGAATGAAAAAAATTCATTGTATGAAAAATAAGTATAAAGACCTAGAAATGGAATGAGTAGAGGCTAACTTCATTCATAGTTTAAAGTACTGGGCTGAATAAACAATTGAGTTAGAAAAATGGGACCAGGTGGTGTGAGGCTAGGTTCTGTGAGGTGTTAGGCAAGTGTAAACGTACATCACTTGGAAAAAACAAACAAAAAAACATGCACTCGCAACATAAACGTGCTCAAAAACATGAAAAGCATATTGCAGCCGAGCAGACAGCTTTTGAGATTCCTAATCTACGGACCTGTGTTTGATTTCTGATCAAGCCAGAAACAAATTGGCTTTTTTTTTCACCAAATGCCTTGGTTCACCTAGTAGTAAATAAGTACTTGGGAGTTAAATAAGTACCCAGGTATTAACCAGTCCAGTTAGATAGCTGCTATGGACTTGTATCCTGGGAGTATCTATACCTATAAGAGAGAATGTGTCTGTTCAAAGTTGGAGGCCAGATACTTGGGGTTAGTGTCACCCAAATTTGTACGGAGAATGGTCTGGTATATGGGACGGACATAGACTGGTGTGGTGAAATCTGGGTCTTGCCAAACATCACTGGACACCGACGACGTCTCTACTGAGGTCTTCCTGCCTACTAAGAATACCAGTGTTGCCCAACACCTTGCCCAATGTTTAATTGGCCCTATCCCCTTACCCTTATCTTTTCCCTCCTATCCCCTTACTGTGTTTGATTGGCCCTGTCACCACGCCCCATACTCCCTCGATCTTTTCACATATGTATTTACCCCGAAGTTTTATCTCTTGTATTCATTCTGTACTTGAAGATGTTCCAAAAAAGGAACGAAATGTTGTTGAAAATAAATTCTTTAAGAATTACTGTAGTTTCCTTGCATGAATTTTAGTAATTTGATTGCTCTTCTTAATACTGATACTAAGAAAATAGAAGCATAGAAAGCTTAAGATCAACAATGCCAGAAATGCAGTTATATTTAACCAAATATATTTAAATATATGCGCCAGAAATTGATGAAAAACTGTACCTAAAGCTGCACCATGAATGGTGTCTGGGGTTTGTTAGTCATAGAGCTTAGTTAATAAGCTCCGGGACTAGCCAATCCTTATACACGATCATTGGTTTAGTGGTTACAAATTAATATTTCATGTTAATATTAATTTGTGGTCAGTCACATGATCGATCCGTGTTAATTTCTTCATGATTAACAAATGCACGCACATGAAGTATTTAAGGAATTTACCAGTCTCATTTTCCATTATTTATATATAATGTGTGTGTGTAAATCACAAATTAACACGTGATGAAAAATGTGACAGTGTCAGACCACGAAGGAAGAATTGAAACAGGAATTTATTTTAAGTACTTTCGTATTTAATAATACATCTTCAGAAGTGTGATGATCTTCACCCTTGTAAAGTTGTATTATTAAATACGAAAGTACTTAAAGAAATCCTACCATCATCTTAAAAGATAATGGTAGCCAAGGCTATTTGCCCAACATCCCGACGGCACTTTGATGATAATCTTGAGCATAGATTAAGGTCTCCTGTACACCAGTTGCATAGTGCTCCTGGTAGTATGGATTTGGGTCACTTCTGGGGTGTGGAGTTTTCAGTTGCATATATGCCTGGGGACCATTCAGGCCTGTTTGCATCTATATATTATAAATTTATTTCATGAACTTTTACTATCGGATCCTTGAATAGCAGACCACACAAGGAGCTGACTGGAGCTCTTCCTACCAGCACCCACAATAAAGAATCATACAGAAATGCCTATCTGCTATCCAACTGGAACCGATCTGCCTACCCGCCAAAACCGTGACTGCCAAAACTGTGTTGTCTTAACATATAACTGAAAAGATCATCAAGGCAAATGGGTGGGACCTTCGACATGCCACTGGCTTCCTGTCCTCGTCGAGGCCACTAGGTTTAGTGGCCTTCGGGTAAACTGGATCTTTAGACTTTCCCTTTGAGAGGACGGGTTATGTTTTAGAGAGAAATATATATGTATTAGATACGATAAAGGAAAATATATCTGGGGTCAGTACGTTAGGCAACCGACTGATAGAAGAGTATATGGGCTAACATCTCGAATATGCAGATTCAAATAGGAAATGCACGCATATACATGCACACATGCAAGTACATGCACACACATGAGACAAATATGCTGATAAAAATATATGGAAGTTCTCTTTTGTGAGCAGCGTTGTAGACGGAATCATTTCAAGTGAGATGGCGGTGGCCCCCAAGACCACCAGCAGTTTCAAAGTGTGATATATCAATATATTATAGTCAAGACGGGACACCACAAGCGGAGCTCTCATCCTGTAACTACACTTGGGTAATTACACACAGTTCTGAGCAAGCCTCTTTCAACGATATGCAATGCTTCAGACTAGCGAGAGAATTACTGCTATTACTGGAAGCATCCAATGGCGTGGTGATTTTCACCCTCTCATGCTTGCCTTGGAAGCAAGAACGACCTGGGTTCGAACCCTGGGCAGGGTTGGGTGGGAGGGTATGGAATCAATGCTTCACTGTTCCCCTATGTCGGTTCCGGTACCTAGCTAAGGCCAAGTTCCAAAACATTAAAAAATAAGTAAAAAGGGTGGTAAGCAAAGAAAGACCTTTGCGGGGTCCAACATGGCTGCCACGAATGTAAATTATTGTGTGCCCTGAGGTTAAGGATAGAGTGGAGAAACTCTAACCTTAACCTCTGTGAGAGGATATCATGTCAACGACTACAGCCTCACGTCGTTGTCATGATATCCTGCAAGGTTCTAGCGGAAATAATGAGAGGGGACTTAGTGGAAGACCTTCCTAGAACAGGCAAATTGTGTGACGAACTTTGAACATGGTATTTATAGAATGAAAGTTCTCTAAAAAACCTTCCAGTTCTGTGACAAGATATTATCACACTCTTAAGAAAAATGTAGGCTAACTTTACCGTTCTGAATTGCCAATTGTTCAGCATGAACTTGGGTAGGTTAGACACTAGGAACACCGATGAGCCATAGACAAGAAAGAAGGCAGTTCAGTGTAAGAGTAGTAACCAAATGGGATCTACTGAAAGGAAGATAGTTGGAGCTAAGTCTATATATAGTTTCAAAAGTTAGTGTGATAAGCAAGAGGGTCCAGAATCATCATAATAGATGACTGGTGGCTGAAAAGGTGACACGCATTAGTTTAACCCTGCAAGCACTTCACACCAACACCCGGAGGTATGAAGACGGGACACCACGAGCGTAATATGTTTATGGTTTGTGATGTGTGTATATGTACTGAACGGGATGAGAATAGCTTGAGCTACCTCATCCCTTTGTGTGTTTTTTACATCAATAAACTTATTTCAATTTCAACCACGAGCGTAGCTGTCATCCTGTAACTACACTTAGTTACAGGATGTAACTAAGTACGTTTGTAAAAAAGTACGATGTAAAGTACGTTTGGTACTTTTAGTCTACACCTTTTGCAATTTTTCCAATATCCCTCTTCCCCCCCCCCTCCTCCTCCTATCAAAGTCCGTCCCTTCCATCTGTCACCTCTCTCTAGTCTCTTCCTCTTTCGAGAGGAAAGTGACTGAGTAGCTCTTCTCTCCTCTGTCCTTATATTCCAGCTCCTTATCCCCGTAACTGGGTAGCTTCCTCCTCTCCGCCTTATATTCCAGCTCCTTATCCCGTAACTGGTAGCTTTCCTCCTCTCCGTCCTATATTCCAGCTCTTATCCCGTAACTTACTCAAGTGCTATATGATCATATAATGGCTTGGTGACTCTAAAGGTAAATTACCTTACCTCTCCTCTCTTTCCTTACCTTTTGCTCCCGCCATGTCTTGCCATCCTCCCTCTCTACTTTCACGCCATGCCCGAGTTAGTGGTTCTCACCTGTTGACTGAAATTGCCGCTGACTAAATAGTGGCAATTTAGTTATTTTTATTAGTTATTCAAACTAGAAAAGTATTGCAGCCAACTAGCCATAAATAAGCAGAGGGGCAGATAGCCAGCTGTAGACTAACAAAGTGGGCAGACAACCATAAAAAATGCAGCCAGCTGTAGACAAGCAAGCAGCAGCCAGCCAGCAGTAGACAAGCAAGCAAGCAGCCGACCAGTTTAGACAAGGAAGTAGACAGTCAGTCATAGGCAAGCAGTCACGCATCATAGGCAGGAAGTCCCACAAGCAAACAAGCAGGAAAATTGGTATTGAAATTCCGTGCTGGGGCTATTCACCTCGGCACGCGGGTTACTGCCAGCCAAGATGGCGACTACATTGCTCTGTGACTCCATGTAATTCCCTGGTTGTTGTTTCGTTCTCCTTAAAGTATGATTTTTGTCAACAAGTGAGCGCTTTGCCACTAAACGCTTTGCGTAATAGTGGCTTTAGGCATTGTATGTTCTAGCTCTATCTATGAATCCATCAACTTTTGTATTTCACNAAGTGGAAATATTTACAAACAATCTCCATATATATATATATATATATATATATATGTGTGTGTGTAAATACTTTGTAAATATAATCAGTGGTGGGCAGGTAAATATAGGGCGGAACCTGGTTGAAAGAATTCATTCAATATTGATAGCTTTAATATAAACAACAACCTCTATAAACATTATGCCCTTCATAAAGAACTCGAGAGAATTGGCCATCGGTGAGTTTTATTACGAATTCATATACTCAACCTTATTGGGCCGAGAATATGAATATACCAATTTCAGCTATTGCTAATATAATTTCGGTAATGATGTTGGGTTCCAACTTTCTCCCCTGTGAAAGTATCGCTGAACTTTCTAATCTTATAACTCGGTCATTTCCTTGAAAATGTTATCAGTGGATGGGTGTAAATGTGATGGGCCGGGCCTAGGCCTCATCAATGGATGAATCAAGAGAAATTTTTACTTAAAACTCCAAAATGCTTGGCATTAGGGTGGGGGTTTTAGTGGGGAAATGTTCATAACCTTTCGAAGAATATCATTACACTTCAAGTTTTACAAATACAATGTATTCGAGAACATAAGATTGATGATTTCAGATGATTTGTAACGTCGATGAATAATGGTGTGGGAAAGGATACATAGACATAGTCTGGTGCCAAATGGCATTTATATACATGTCTAGAATAAGGGTTTTGCAGAAAGATTGAACCGCCAGCTGTATCATCAATGACGTCAAATTATTTCCCCAAACCGCTAGATGAACATATATAACTAGCTATTAGAACCTATAGCGAGCGGTGGGGAGATTATTCCCAGTCGCGATAGGGTTAAAAATAGTCTCAAAATAGAACATGAAGGGCTAAAAGTGTGCTAGATTAACAGATAATTAATAAAAGATAGGAGTGGGTGGCGGTAGAGGGCAAGGAGGAGTGCCATGCGTGCGCAGGCTAGGGGTCTTGGGCTCCTCCCCCCCCCCCAGAACTGTCACTCGTGTTGGCACCCAGAGTATCGATTTTTGGCCAGTGTTCAGTTGGATACTGTTCATGCCACGAGTGGAATATGTATCTTGGTGTGTAAACCCCCTTGATTGAGTTACCGAAGCAGTGTCAGTGAGGCTGAGAGGACCGCGGCAAGATGACCAAGGACAGGCTAGCAGCGCTCAGAGCCGTGAGTATATCCTCGGCGTCGTCTGCTGCCTCATATTACCGCAATATGGCACCTTGTCTGCCTCACACACTCACACACACGCCCCCCTTGCCCCTCTACCACGCCTCCATTATGCCCATTCACGCCTGCACACCCCTTTTACACACGCACGCTAACGACTCTTTCCCCCTAACTCGTATCCCTTTAAATGGCAATTAATGGCACTAGGGAGTGCCATAGGCTGGGTGGCACTCTTGTGTCTACAGGAGACGCTAGGGGGGTGTCGGGACAGGTCGCCCCTCCCCTCTTATAGTTAGATGCTTGTTTTATAGACTTTCTGGATAGGTTTTGTAAAAGTTGAATTAGGTCATGATATCCTAGTTATTTGCCTATTTTAGGTTTGATCAGAGTATCTTGGGTCAGGCCATGTTAAGTAGATATTGTTATTTTAAGTGAGACTAAGACACTTGGGAGACACTCTCCCGGCCTCGACCACAACCATATTCCACACTACAACCTACAAATTAATTAAATGTACACAAATTAAATATCTGAGTAAAATAATACAAGCCAGAGTGATGAATTTGGTACACTGGGGATGTGGACAAATTGTGCAACACCCGTTTCGACAAAACTCGTATTCCGATTGTCGAAACGGTATATATATACAGTATATCGCTAGATTAGACCCCGTGGTTAAATTCCGTAAACCCCTACAGTTCCCGTGGTGTAGTGGTTAAGACACTCGCCTGGCATTTTGCGAGCGCTTTGGCCTGGGTTCGTATCCTGGATGGGGAGGATTTACTGGGCGTCAATCCTTAACTGTAGCCTCTGTTCACTAAACAGTAAAATGGGTACCTGGTTGTTAAACGATTTAGCGGGTCGTATTCCAGGGAACATGGGATTAAAGACTTGCCCAAAAGGCTATGTGTGCTAGTGGCTGTACAACAATGTAAGAACACTTGTATATATAAATATAAAAAGATTGAGGTGTATTGGCTTGGGTTACGATATGTTAGGCTAGGTTAGATTTTTTTGGTTCCCGAATGCTTTGTTGTATGCTACATAGTTTTCCTGGGTTGGCACCTACTTTTGGGAACCGATTACTTTTTTAAATATAATAATTCATTGTGTAGGGAGACAGGCAGCCAGTGGATATATACATTTTATGCATATGTCGAGGTACCCTCCCCCAGGATGCAACTCCACAGCAAGGTGGCTAATTCCTGGGTGCCTAGTTACTGCTAGGTGAACAGAAGCATTTAGCGCTAGGAAATGTACCAAACCATTTCTGTTCCGGCCGGGATTCAAACCCGGAATTCCCGGTTGTAAGTCGAGAACAAATCTGACTGTAGTACAGGAACCTTTGTCAGTTCATTTACTGTAATTGCTTATTACTCTGTTTTATGTTCTGTGTATTCCATAAATCAAAAATTATTTTTATAGGTTGGTTTGGGTCGGGATAGGTTTGTTTCAGTTTGGTAAGGTTCGGTTGGTTTTCAGATCTGTTGATGAACTGTTTTGTGTAGGAGGTACAGTATTGGTGCTTGGTGTTGTGATGCTGTATCAAATGAAATTTTGCAATATTGTTGTTTTCTCTGCATCCCTACTTCTGATTGCTAGGAAGTTATTAATATTAATACCTGTACACATGAATCCAAGTTATTTCTTTGGCAGAAGTAAATCATTTTAATACTGGCAAATTTTGTGTACAAAAATAACTGTAAATGTTGCTAGTTTTGCCTACTCAGTGGTTGAAATTGATTGTGATATACAAATCTTAATATATTTTTAACACTAAAGCTTGTTTAACAGATTTTATACAGTAAATAATTTCTCGGTTGTCTGAGGAAGTCTATGTACTAAGGGTTATGGAGGCACCCCTCCCTTCCCCCCCCCTGCCCCAGATCAACTTTAACCAGAATGCCACCACAATGGTTCCTCCCCTCTTGGGTACCTATTTACTGCTAGGTGAACAGCAGCATCAGGTGAAAGGATATAATGTGAATGACTGTTTCTGTTGAACCGAGAACACTCGATTGTTAGCCAAGAATGTAGACTACTGTGCTACAGGACCCTGTGACAAATGACTGCCTAAGGTATTCAATGTGTTACCTAAGCTCTGAGCCCATGATGCATGCAGGCAATGCTATAACCTAGCAGGAGAATACTTATCCAGATGTGGTACTGATTAACTACCTAAGACTACCAGTCTCCGTGCTGTAGTGGTAAGACACTCGCCTGGCATTCCGCAAGCACTTTGTCATGGGTTTGTATCCTGGCCGGGGATGATTTACTGGGCGCAAATCCTTAACTGTAGCCTCTGTTTAACTCGATAGTAAAATGTGTAATTGGTTGTAAAAACAATTCTTCGCGGCGGGGATCGTATTCCAGGGACCTGCCCGAAACGCTACGCGTACTAGTGGCTGTACAAGAATGTAACAACTCTTGTATATATCTAAAAAAAAAAAAAAAAAAAAATTAGCTGCAGGCGTTAGTTGCTTTGTTATGGACCGAAAGCCTGTGGCTTATCATTTTACCCTAAGCCAATGACTAAACCTCCAGAATGCCACCTACTTGTACAACTGTTGCCAATTCCCAGGTACTATACCTATTTACAACTAGATACTAGGAGAAAAGGTGCATCAGGTGTAAGGAAATGTGCTCAAATGAATTGCCTTGCTCAAGAATTTTTACTCTAGGCATAATTATTAAAGAAACACGGATAAGTTTCAGAGTATCCGGTAACAAGTTGGGTAGAGCGCGACCTTATTTGGCTAGTTAAATAGGTTATTTGGGTAATTATATAAAAAAATTATTTATTATAAAATATAAGATTTTGGATTCAATCCTATAAATCGATTCTGTTCAAATGATTGTTATTAAGTTCTTTGAATACAGTATTTTACCTGCTGGAAATGTTAAGCTATGAATACTGGCTTATGACTCGAATCTGTTGAACTTGTAACTCTTAATCCAAATGGTTACTACGTACTGTGATTGTCGTATAATTACAGTCTCTGTGTACTGTATAAGCTTTTATTAGTGTATCAGAGAAGAAGGGTCGATACTTTTATCAGGTTTCAGTTTTTTAAGGCTTGGATTTTGTATATTTTATATTAATGATTTTCTCAACTTATGTTTTAATTTGTTCTGCTGAACTGTATTGTATATTGCGTTATGAGCATAAAATTTACTTTTAATCCTGAAAAGATATATAAAAAAGTTTAGTAATTAAATGTCCTTTGTTTTAATTTAATGTTAAGCAGGCAACTAGTTTTAGGCAAAATTTAATGGAAAAATAGGCAATTTAGTTTTACTTATTTTGACAAAAAAAAAATTCCTTGTACGGTAAGTACATTACTTTATAATGGTGCCGTCATACAAAAATGTGGAGATGCCCACTTCATTTTTACACATCCAGGTGTTGAAGTTCTTGATAAGATAAGACTTACGAGATAATAATAAGTGCATACTTTACCAAAAACACAGTTCTATTATTTATAAATTATTTACAAAGGAAGATGGTTTACTGAATACTGTATTGTATTTTTATTTGAGGTGTCTCTTGTACTGTATGTATTGCATTTTTGACAAGACTAAATTTTTAGGAATTCAGTTTCTGGAATATGAAGGAGGAGCAATTCTTTCTGACTGAGTATATTGCTCATTTTATGATGATAATTATCTAGCATTGTTGATACCAGTTACAGTTTTGTCTGTATTAATTTGCAGTGTGTGTTAGAAGCTTTGTTTAGGATGTCTTATAAGCCAGCAAGCACCATGTTAGTAGTAATAATGAATTGCATTCAGTGGAAATAGTTATGTTTTGTATTGTTGGGAATAGGAAGCCTATAGCTTTTAGAGTCAACCCCTGCTGCCTTCTCAGGTCGATGAGAGACCCTTCCTATGATACAACCCACAATAGTTAATAGGTAAACAAAAGACTCGTGTACTGTACAGTGAGGTATTTCATGTCTTTCACAGGGGCCTGACGGCTGAGTGGACAGCACTCAGGGTTCATAGTCATAAGGTTCTGAGTTTGATCCCCAGCAGAGGCAGAAACAAAATGGATACCTAGCAGTAAATGGATACCTGGGAGTTAGACAGCTACTACAGGCTGCTTCCTGGGGGATGTGTAACAAAAAGAAGGCCTGGTCGAGGATTGGGCCACGGGAACACTAAGTCTTGAAATCATCTCAAGATAAGATGCCTAGGAGACCGACATGGGTCCAATTGGATATGAGCTAACTGAGTTAAGCCACTGCTCTACAAGTCATCTGAATCATTAAAAATGTTTACCTAGAGTATACCTGGATTAGGTTGAGTTCTGGGAATGATTTTATTCCCCAATTTTTTCCTGGGGCCAGGCTTGACTTGTGATAACTTAAGTTCAACAGGCGCTTGGCGCAACCTGCATACTCGGGTACCCAGTTGGTCTGAAACATCTTGCAGGAATGTATCTGATTTTCTCTTGAACATGTCCACTTTTGTTCCAGCAATATTTCTTGGGTTTGCCATGAACCTCTGATGTTTATAGAGTGTTCTCTGACTGCCTATGACACCTTTGTTCTTCACTGGGTCTCTCTAGCATTTTCTACCATATCATTTGCTCCAGTATGTTATTTTGCTGTGCAGATTTAAAACCTGGCCTTCTAGTATTTTCCATTTGTATATTATGTGATTCCACTCTGGTCTCCTTCCTAAAAAGTACATATTGAGAGCTTTGAGATGGTCTCGATAATTTTGGGGCTTTATCGTATGTATGTGTTCCTGTCCTCTTCGAGGCCTCTGGTGTCTTTGTAGCCCTCAGGTAAATTCAGATAAGATTAGGTAAAAGACTCGGTAGGATCCCAGAAATATGAGACAAAACTAGTTATAATTAATGGTAAAAACAACTCGTCCTCTTATAAATTACATCGCTTTTTGCTTGAATCCGCACTCAGGCTAAAAATAGACATAATTTGAAATTAAATCGGCTCACAAAAGTGACGTACTGTCCCGTTTTCTGTTTCGAGTCTTCTGGCTTATTCAGTTAAGTTAGGAGAGGAAACATTCAATTAACGGGTTTCATGACATTTTGAAACCTTAGGAGAATTTCCTGCCCTCCTAACCTACCAGAGGACCCTTAACTTTCTGTTTTGGAAAAATGATTTTCAATTATTTTTTCATTTTCAAATTGTGTACTGTACGTCCGTTTTTGGCCGTAGTTCATATGAGCGAAAAATTACATAATTTGTAAGAAAAGGGTTGGTTAAAAAGGCAGCGAACACTGAATGAATAGTTTACATCAGCATTCACACTAAAAAAGAGTAGACAATATCTCAATACTATACTCCCACAAATGTTTGAAGCAGGGGAACAATGAATTGTGTGATATTTCATAATGTTGAAAACGAATTTGAAGAGCATTCATAAATGGACTCGATAGCCCCAGGTCTTGATAGAATTAATCCAAAATGATCAAGGAACTGCAGATGAACGTATCTCCCACTTAACTCATTTTCAGAAAATCTCTGAACCAATGTTTAGTCCCCTAGCTAAGAAACGTGCAATGTCACTCCTCTCTTTAAAAGGGAGAAAGGGCTGACAGAAAAGTACTGACTGATCAGCCTAACCTCACATATGGTGTAAGCTCATGGAGAGAATCCTTGAGAAGGAATTGTTCACCATCTCATGATGCACAGTTTAGCAAATCAATGCAACAAGTTTTGTTAAAAATAAATCCTGCCTTACTAACTGCTCACCTGTTTTAAAGATGGTAACAGGTATTTAGATAAGGACTAGCAGCAGGCACGCCAAATGTGTAGTGGCAAGTCGTCTGTATATGGCCATGGTGCCGAATAATCTATAGGAAATAAACTGCTTAATATAAAAAAAAATCACAAATATCAGGAAGTCATAAAACATACACATAAACACAGAAACACGTGATGACCCTGTTGGATCACTCTTGGATACCTATCTACTGCTAGGTGAACAAGAGCATCGGATGAACACAACATCCCCCCCCAACTTTTCTATCCCACCAAGGGATCGATCTTGGATCCCCCTTTGTGAGTCAAGATCATAGATCACTACACGACAGATGTGTTTGTGGTGTCATATTACGGCATATTATAATATGATGGGTGATTGTTTCCTCTTTGTACACTTCTTGCTGTGTGTTTTTTTTTGTCTGTAAATGTATTATTTGCACTGTATTTTTAACCCGACATGAACACACAATGTATGGAAGCGTATGGATGCCACTGGTTTCACCCTAGACATGGAAGAAACTATATGTTAAAAAGTTGTTGGAAAGTCTATTGTTAAGTGTTTCGGCTTCAATAATTTTTTTTTTTTCTCTCTCTGGGCAAGCATTTTGACTGACAATTTAGAACAATGGGCAGAGATGCTTTATTTTTGCTTTACAGAATATAAATGCTGTAATGTACTATACATTACAGCAGTTTTGTTGTAATTTAAATGTATCATGTATTGTAATACAGTTTCTATGTTATGTGCATACATTAACTAAGGGTACAGTGCAGTAGATGATGAACTAACATATTAGCCATATTAAGTCCAGCACTGGATGTAGACGCATTGCTCTTGGTAATGGGCACCTCAATGAGCCTAATGACTTCATTCTTGACAATGGTAAAACTGGGTACTATATTTTCAATTAGCTGTCTTATTGCATTTCTATGAGCCTGGCATTCATCATGTCACTCGGTATCATATACAGTACATTCTTCTTGTATTTTCACAAAACTTGCATAAAGCAAATACTGTACACATTAGTTTAATTTTATTAATTTCCAATTCAGTTGTTAGCATCTTTATGGTAGGTTATTATATCATATCTATAGAGACTAGCTCATTCATTGAAGTGATTTTTCATAATCTGTGGTTGCTTATGGTCCAATTTGGGGTTCAATGTGTGCTTCACTGATACTTTTCCTACAACCAATATGCCTGCATCCGTGTCTGATAGTTCAGGTAGCATTCCTTGACTTAGAAGTTTATTAATCTTGTATGCAACATCAGCTGGGTTGATAAGGTTTCCATCTAATTCCAAATCTGGCTCGGTGGTTTACAGTTTCTCAGGATGTGTTTGGTGTTTTTTTTAGAATCTTATTATCATTTTCTTTCCCCTTTCATTTGGTTCTTGGGTTCAGGGGTACTTTTGTCCATGGGTGTGTACTGTTTGTTGACATTGAGCATATGTACTGACTGCCTATTGGGATGTGGCTGTTTTATGGGACCAGGCTTGACAATCTAGGCTCTTGCTACTGTCTACATCAGATGGTGTGGATGCTGATCTGCAGTTTTCTGTGTAGGTTTACATGCACCTGGACTTTGACACTTGTTAAACATATTGGCTGGATTCCTTTGTTATTTCTACCTCGGCCAGTGGGTGACTGGTTCAGCTAGTTCAGTTTTCTGGGGGTCTTGGGCTCTGTTGATTCAGAATCCTCTGTGATTTCATGCTACTGGCCCACAGACAATGACAAATGCAGGGACTTGTTTGTCCCTGCATTCTTCAAAGGGCTGTCCCCTTTGTGAATGAGACTAGTGTGGTCTACTATCCATACATTGTTTCCCTTGTCTTTCTTGGCATGTTCCTAGGAATTTGGCTTTTCCTGAGTTCAGGGGATCCCCAGAACAGTGTCCTCTCTGTTCCCTTTGAGCTGCGATGGGGTTGTAAACTCGCTCACTGGTTCTTCTTCCTCTGCAGAGGGGAAAGGTCACAGGTTATTGGAATTGCTTAAGTAGGGTCTGTAGATACCCCTTGATTATCGTTGGAGTTTTGTTCTTGCCACTGAAGCTTGGTTGCTGCATTCAGCATATTCTCTCATCCACCCATCCAAGTAAGTACGATCTTAACAGCAACTCTATTCCCTGCAAATGGATTTTCCAGATCACATTTTGTGGCCTAATACCAACCTGTCCTCTTAAAAAGAACGTCGCTTTTGGCCGTTTACCCGTATGGCCGAATATGAACGTAATTTGAAAATGAAAAAAAATGAAATTAAATTTGGGATTTTTTTTTTTAAAAACAGTAAGTTAAGGGTCCTCTGATAGGTTAGGTGGGCAGGAAATTCTCATAAAGTTTCAAAATGGTATGAAAAGCGTTAATGGAAAGTTGCCTTTTCTAACCTTGCAGAGTAAACCGGACAACTCAAACAGAAAACAGAACAGTACGTCACTTTTGTGAGTCGATTTCATTTCAAATTACGTCCAAATTTGGCCATAGCGCGCATACGAGCCAAAAGTGACGTTATTTTTAAGAGGACGGGTTGCTAATACCCCATGTATGGATTTCGGATTTCTCATCTTTTTTTTGAAAGTGTGACTTGGTAGGACTTGCTCATTTTTTTGCAATGAGAATGGTGCACCTGAATTTCATCTATTCTCCAGGTACAGTTCTTCTTTCACCTTGTGGCTGTGGTATGGTCCTGGCTTCATCCAGGCTGGTAGACAACCCTTTCTTTTCTTTGGACATGTGGCAGCTCTCCTGTTGTATGCAGGCACTTATTGCAAAGGAGTCTACCCCTGTTTTCCAGGTCTTTTAGGGTGGGGGATGGGGGGGGGGGCCTTCCTTAACAGCTGTAAGTAGTGTCCTAGTTGCTCTTCACCTGACCTGCAGTGATGAGGATTGGCAGCTTCCTGTGCAGGTGCTGTTCTAGACAGGTCTTGGTCCCAATTCCAAGCTTCCCTCGTCCTTTGTCCTATCTGTTTCTGCCGTGTTCACATATGTTATTCTCAAGGATAGATCTCAAGAGGTCTGGGACAATTAGCTTACAAGGATAAGAAAATGACTTTTTCTTAAACTGCACAAGTCAAAGTACAGTACAGTACAGTATTTACAAAATCGTTACTACTGTAGTGTTGCAAAATTGTTTGCAACACAATTTAAGGAAACTGTCGCTGAAGAAAGTTTTATAAATGAAAATAGCTATATAATTATATACTGTATGTGATTTGCTTGCTAGTGTTGATCATTTATTTCCTGAAGAAATATTAAAAATTATCACCTTTAATATGCTTGGTATTTTAATTTCAACATCACAGTACCAGAAAATTATGTTGGAACCCTACAAGAAGCAAAGAAATCACAAACTGGCACAAAATTTAATTAATTACTTTATCTTGACCAATTTCTGGGAGAAACGAATTTAACCTAACATCATTAATCAGCGGGTGTCGAGTCGTACCTGGGATAATTCCCTGGTGTTGGCTTGAAGGCCATCAACCACAGGAGGGCTATTAAGGTCACTGTACACTAGCGAGTACACTGTTGCCCTGAACATAGTCCAGGACTAGAGTAAAGAAAACTCTGTGTATATTTATTTATAGAATTATTTATAGAATTTAGAAGACAAATTTAGCAAATGTTTATCTTTGAAATGCCTTGTAAGAAGATTTTTTTTGTTTTTGTTTACATTCTTGCCCACAACCCCAAGCATATGAGGTACAGTATTAGGATTTCTTTAGAACATTCTGTTTCATTGAAATACTGTATAGTTAATTTATGATAATTTTATGTACAAGGGTTATACTGTATTTCAGATTTTGGCAATCTTAAGCTCTTAGGCACTAAAATGCATAAGGTTTTGTGCTGGTGTAATAAATTCCAATAGAGAGCTTGGTTACATTTGGATTTGGCAGTGATTTGTAAGTTACAAGGTGAACAGTCAATCTTAAATAAAACTAGTGACTGGTATACATTGTGTGAGTGTAGACATTTGAGTTAATTACTGTTTGGGGAATGACTACAGTACTATATACTGTATATAACACTGATAAATATTGGATGACCATGGCCCTTATTTGGTCAAAGAGCCGCATTACTGAAGTGAAAGATACGGTAGATCTTTCGAGATCCGAAACTTTACACCATATTACAGTACTTGAAAATGTAAAAAATAACTCTAGTACAGTACATAGATAACTTGGAGAAATTGTCCAGGAGGAACCTGATTATCGAGAGTGTGATGGCTATGTTGTATGTAGCAGTAATGCAGTATACAGTACTGGGAATTTGGCTTCAGGGCTGGGTGCTGCAATAGCAGGGTCCTTGGAATTGCCAGGAAGTGATATACAAGTGAGATTAAGTGTAGTACATTGCTGGCTGGTGTCTGTAATATTTAACAATGAATAAGTTATGATTTTTCTAATGATATTTTGCATGGATTTGCGACACATT
>WNGS01052365.1:15665932-15675977 GCA_020271785.1 Procambarus virginalis
ATATCAAGGTCCACCCCGGCCCCCCCCCCCCACCACCCCAGGCTCATACTACTGATCCTCCCCAAGATGCAACCACAGAACAAGCTGATTATTCCTGGGTACATATTTACTGCTAGGGTGAATAGCTGCATTAGATGAACGGAAACGCGCGCAGCTATCACTGTCCCGGTCGGGATTCGAACCCGGAATTTTTAGAACACTCATCCAGGTGACTGCGGAACACCTCGCTGGGAAACTAAGTTTCGTGCACGGCTAATTATGAATTTCCCACCATGTGTTTTGCTATTTACTCTATAATAAGGCAAATAAAACCATTTGACTACTAGGGCTATTCATGCCCGTGCCAGATTGATTGATAAAGATTAAGCCACCCAAGAGGTGGCACGGGCATGAGCCCCCATAATGCCCCAGACCAGACCAGCCATGACGGGATATACTCACCAGGGAATCATTCCAAGCGAGGTGGAGCGTGTACCCTGGCAGAAGATCCGGCCGTTTGTTGACGTCGTCCATAGCCAACATGGCCGCTGGCTGACACGCCTGAGAAACACATTGGAAGCCTTTGTCTCAAAGAAAACTTTCATATACGGTACTCACATATTGTATAAAAGTTCAATTTGGTGTAATGAACTCTACTTATATACAAAAGCAATTATAATTGTGTGTGTTCAACTTTTCCTTCAATACCCGGCGAAAGTAGATTTTATCAAGCCTAGTTGTAAAAATAATAACATTAATTTCAATAATAGTAGCAAAGTACTTGTTGTTTTATTAGTAGTAGTAACTGCTGTAAAAGTAGTTGTAGTAATATTAATAGTAGAAGCAGTCGTTGTAGCAAATGAATTCAGATTGGGGCCCAACTAATATTATTATTATTATTACATATTTTAATAGTTACATGGCATGCATGGTTACATGGTTACAAATACCTTACAAGGACCTGCCCGAAACGCTGTGCGTACTAGTGGCTTTACGAGAATGTAAACACATCATGCTATGTACTCTCATAAACCCAATGTACCTTCTTGTGTATAAATAAATATATAAATAAAGTATATGTGAGATGCTCACCTGGCCGCCTTGCCAGCCGTCCGATCCACCGATTGGGAAGATCCCACCGATGTTGAGGAGACGCTGGCCGCCCACGCCGCCCACGCCGCCCACAACCACCATCACCACCCACGCCGCCCTCATCCATGACACCATCTGGAAAACGAAAAACGACAATAAAAGCCTAGTTGACCAGACCACACACTAGAAAGTGAAGGGACGACGACGTTTTGGTCCGTCCTGGACCATTCTCAAGTCGATTGAGAACTTGAGAATGGTCCAGGACGGACCGAAACGTCGTCGTCCCTTCACTTTCTTGTGTGTGGTCTGGTCAACATACTTCAGCCACGTTACGTGGCTGAAGTATGCATCGCCTGCAATAAAATCTTACTGTCACCAGTCATCAGATGAGTTTCTTGGTCATATATGCAGTGAGAATTAATTTTGTGCTTGGAAAGCCACAAATAACATATAGGCTTGGCAAGATGAGGTTAAGAAGGCTAGATAAGGCTGGGTTAACTTAGTTTGGGCTAGGATATACTAGATTACAATAAAGAACAACAAGACACTGTCCTAGACGATTTACAAGTTTTGGCGCTATTGAAAAGTTTGTTTACATCGCATCAGCTGTTAACACATACACCAATGTTTATGGAGATTTAATGTATCTGAACTGGTACAAAAATAATTTGTTCCTCCTGTTAGCAAGAGAATTATACTCCGTGTATTTACATGTATAGAAAAAGAAAAAATCACCAAATCAAATTTGTTTTGAGTTGTATTGTAACGTGGAAACATATTGCTATAGCTTTGAATGGCTACACACATTACTTAAGCAGAAAGCTCTCACTGTTAATTATCAAAGTGTCGTTTCATAAAGCCCTTTTTTAACATTGGTTGATCAGCTGAATTCAAGAAAGGATAGGCTAAAATAATTTCAAAGTTTCGTCAATTGCTTGGAAGCTTTAGAGTGATTAGTTTGTTTTTGTGCAAATTGTGTTTGCTTTTAAAGTTTTATATCCTTTTTTGATATAGCACAGACTGTATAAAATAAATAAAATAAAATATACAATTGGCCTATCGCGTCCCTCATATATGTTTTCAGAGGGATGACGTAATTTATATGATAATGCCTTATTCAGAATTTTATAGTAAAATGTAGTTTCAAAATATTTCATCCTTCATCCAATTCCACGGGTGTCTTTTTATAATGGGAAGGCTAGCGAAAAAAGGTGTATTGGCCTGAGATTTCAATATACCAGCATCCCTCAGTAGGTGGTCATGACAACTGGGAGGAGATGACAGGCTTTTCTGGCATCAATTTTCTGTTTTTATTATTAACAATCTTAGGTATACACATCAGGGTGCTGCTATCCTATTCTGTACGAAAGATTACAAAGTGTGGATAAAACACTTGGCTATAAGTTCATTTAATATCCCCATCAATATCAAAATCAAATGCTTATGTACTTTTACCTGAATAAACGTTTGATTTGATTTGATAATATCCCCATCTCACAGGATGGTTAGTCATACATGGAATCAGGAGAGAGCATGATATGTGAGGCTGATGATCTATAAACCTCCACTGGTGTCTGAAGGCAACAGCCATCTTGGTCAGCGGGAGAACAATAACCTAGTTACGTTATAAATGCTTTAAAATTGCCTTTTGTTTAATAATCGATACGTAGCAAGAGTAGCATGTAGAAGCATATAGTAACTGGCTCGGTTATTTAGAATGACACCGTAAGTATATTCACTGAAATTGTCGCCATATATATATATATATGTATGCATGATTGCATGGACGAAACCTGAGCCAGCAAGTAGCCTTTGTCCGCGAGAAACCTCCCAACAGCAACAAGTCACATCCTGCGCAGCGAAGTATATATAAGTCTAGGCTACGTTGTTTGTTGAGTAACTTACCTCCATGATGGGCAGGAGAGGAGGGGTAGATCAGGTGAGGAGCATGGCGTAGGGGCTTGTCTCTCTGGAGCAGGTGCCTGCCTGACCCCTCCCTGGACGCCAACTTGGGCGCCTCTCGAACACCTCGCTTCACTCCCACAATTGATCCTTAATCTAGCTCTGATGCCTTCCACGACTCCCTCACTCTCGAATTAAATTACGTGATGAGGTGTAATGTAGTTTAAGAATAGTTAAAAACGCTAATAATGTGTCATTATATAGCATTTGATGTGCCATAGAGGGTTTTAAGTGAAGTATTCGGACGGAGGAAGAACTCGAGGTGGGTGGGTATCGATTCTGCTCGTAGCGCAGGCGTGGACCTGCCTTGTGGCCTTTTAATACTTGTGACACACTCAGCGTTTGTGTAAAGTGACAATAATATAATGTTTTGGGGGCAGTTTCATGTATTTTGGGTACGTGTTTTCTTTAAAAATTATTTATTTAAAGCATGAACAGAATGGTCGTACAAACATAGCACATTTTCGAGACATGATCATAAAAGTAGTTTTTTTTCATTTGAATGATTGTCTTTTATTAAATAGATAACTAAACAAGCACATTTTTTCTTAAATATCATTTATTTTCTTCAGTATCATTAATTTTCTCAGTATCATTCATTCTTCAGTATCATTTATTTTCTTAAGTTTCATTTATTTCTTAAGTTTCATTTATTTTCTTAAGTTTTATTTATTTTCTTCAGTATCATTTTATTTTCCAAATTACATGGTAAGTGGCACTTTTGCCTGAAGAGAATGTGGTATTGTTAATCAGTTCACCCAATAATAGTTGTTGGTGAGCAACCCGTCCTCGCAAATTCGTATAGTCAATATTGACTTATTAGTTACCTGCATAGGTGACATACTAAACATAATTGTTTCCCTAGAAAAGCTTCATAGAAAACACCGACCTTACCTAACCTACTTAGTATGTTAAAATAAGCATCTTATAGCTTCGTAATTACAATTGTTACTTAACCTATTATAGGTATATGTTAGATAATAATTGTAATTACGAAGCAATAAGACGCTTATCTTAACATACTAAGTAGGTTAGGTAAGGTTGGTGTTTTCTATGAAGCTTTTCAAGGGAAACAATTATGTTAAGTATGTCACCTATGCACATATTTAATAAGTCAATATTGACTATACGAATTTGCGAGGACGGGTTGTGGTGAGAGACTGTATTTAAATAATACTTATGATTTTAGTGAACATGACAGTCTTTGTAACTAGCAAAGGTTGCCCTTTGGGTAGCCCAACCACTTGGGCTGGACGGTAGAGCGACGGTCTCACTTCATGCAGGTCGGCGTTCAATCCCCGACCGTCCAAGTGGTTGGGAACCATTCCTCCCAACGTCCCATCCGAAATCCTTATCCTGACCACTTCCAAGTGCTATGTAGTCGTAATGGCTTGGCGCTTTCTCCTGATAATTCCCTCTCTCTTTGGGTAGCTAAGCTATATTCTAAAGTGGTGTTCCGACCCCTCTTCAGTGCCAAAATGGTGCTCTGATTCCTACTTAGCGTCCAAAATGGTGTTCTTACCCCTCCCTGATGTTTAAAGTGGTGCTGTGATTCTTCCTACCTGGGTGGTGTTCTGACTCCCTCGCTACTGCTCAAGATGGTGTTCTGATCCCTCCTTGGTGACCAGGATGGAGTTCTGGTCCATCCTTAGTGCGCAAGGTGGTATTCTGACCTCTTTTTAGTGCCGAAGATGGTGTTCTGACCCCATCTTTAGTGCCCAAGGTGGTGTTCTGAACACTTCCTCGCGCTCAAGATGGTGTTCTGACTCCTATCTAGTGATCAACCATTCCTTTTGTATATTTATTTGTTGGCGTTCTGTCACTTTTTGCTACAGCATCTTTCACGTGACCAATTATGGACAGATTTTAAAATATCTCTATTCCATTTTTTTCATTTCATTTCTTTATTATGCACCCCATACCCATCCCGTGGGCAGTGGTGTAAAGGGTTACAGAGGTACATAATCGGTTCAGGAACTGAACCCTCTAGTTTGTTTAGCTAAGCAAATAACAATCTTTTGACGCTAGTTACACAATTATTTACGTTATATATATACATGTACACATACTCATACATACATGTACATATATATATACATATAAATATATACATACACATACATATTCCTAATACATATTAATCGCTAAACTGTATATCGTGTTTTTCTTACCTAGCCTTATAATAGGGGGAGTTGTGAAAATCATTAATTTGATTTTTTTAAGAAAAATGCATTTTTTTCTTCTTTATTAAATTGTATACAGTACAATATTATATATACCTTATTTTGCAAAGGAAACGCTACATTACATATACTGTAGTTTATATAATTATCTTTTTTACAATTCTTCATATATGAGATCAATACTGTAAACTCAATATAATACTTTATCCTATCCTTCAAAACTTCAGTATTTTGTCTACTGAATAATCCTAATGCGTTCATATCGACACACAAAAAAAATAATCAGAAAGTAGCATTGTATTTTTAATTTTCTGGCATTTTATGTCAATATTAAACACTAAAAACTCATTAAATCCACTATAATGTCTGTTCTGCATAATGCTGCAATAGTGTCTTTAATCCAAATTACAAGTGGTACGTTTTATTCACAAAACTAAATATTTGCATATTATTCTCAATTTCGTTACATGAATCAGGTGTCCTTAATATTCAACATCAGCCTATCATTTGTATGGAGGGTCTATTGACTACATCTATGCAATAGTTCACATTGTTTAGAAGCAATAAATTTGACAGGCAGGTTTATATTAATTGCCAGTTAAAAAATGGGTATATCTCCTCTACTTTAGGTACTATATTTCGGAATAAGACATCATACACTTGTTCATTGGTCATCATTAAGAATCCCGCAACATTACAATCTGTCTGATAACATTAATGGCACAAGAATAAAAATGTAGTGAAATACAGACAGGATCAGTATACTCTGGTATACGCAAAATATATTGCACGTATTTTACAAAAATATGGCCCGCAATAAATTGATGACATTCTTTTGCATAATTTTCCTTCTAAAGGCGACACTAATTTACCAACGTCATCACTAAAGTAAATTTGTAAGGGCTTCATGATGTGATATATACTTCAGGAATGTCAATAAATATTATCCAAACCTACAGTAAAAACTCTGAGTACAATCATCTGTATATATATTTTGAGCGGTAGCGCAAAAAGGATTACAAACGGCACAAATGGTCTTAATCAGACCTCAGCAAAAATATTACATTAAAACAATTACATCCCTGAGTGTACTTTAGTCCTGGACTATGTTCAGAAGTAAAATATACTTTCTGGTTGGTTTATGAGCTCTTTGTCGGCCTTAATAACCCTCCCGCTGTTGACATGTCTTTAAGCTCAGTCCTCAACACAATTATTACAAGAAACCACTCGTATGGGCCAATAGGCATTCCGCAATTTCCTTAATTCTTGTGTTCTCATCAAAAACTATTGCTAGTCATTTATATCGTAGTTAATATCTACAAACTTTACATCACAGCTCCCCTAACTGCCGGAAATATTTATGAGTGTAAACTGAGACTCAGCTACATTTATATACAAAATTGTCGAAGTCGGTTCAGATCATTGTATTGTTTAGCTTCTGAATGTAAATTATTTACATTTATGTATATTTTTAGTAGAGTATTTATGTTTTACAGATTTTATGTTGATGAGACAAAAGAATATATAAGATCCTCCACAGGCTCTATATATAAGAACACAAATGACTATATAAAATCATAACTCATAAGTCAATATAAGACTTCATAAGGTAATAAAAAGCATATAAAATCATAAAAGAATATACGTGATCATATAAAACCACATAAAGCTTATGTGTAATTTATAAATTAAATTCATCTCATTTAACCACCTTGTATTGTATTATCTGAACTTAATTATTATATACAATGTTAGCAAAATTCTGCCTAATGACATTAGGTATTAGTTCTGACAATTTTTTTTTCATTTCTACTATTTGCGAATAGATCAATTTCACTTGTCTGGACCAAAGAAACATATAATTTTTGTGATACCAGCTATCAAAAATAGCTTGAATATATACTTATAACGAAAGATCTTATGAAACAGTATCGGCCATTACTGAACAAACAAGAATGCTATTATACTCAGTTTTAAACTAATGAAACAGTTTAAATGAGAGAGCAGTGAATGTCCAAATCATTAAGAGCTTCAAGACGTAATTTGACAAAGATTATGGGCAAGCTGGGATACCACCAGCGTGGCACTCATAACAAATATAAATAGGTTAATATTAGCATAGCTTCATTTCTGCAAATGGCAAATGGTATCTAGTGTAATTATCGCCAAGGACGGTCTTGTGTTCCCTGAGAGCCTGTGTACAGGGGACTGACAAACTGGGATTCATAAGATTATTATAACAACGTCACACAAACATAATGTCAAGTTTAGAATAACAATGTTTCAATGAAAATTAGAGAATGGACAATTTTTATTGTTTTTTTTAAATAGGTGATAAATATATTACAAAATACAGTATATAAATAATAACAGAGATGTAAATAGATTTTAATTCTTCATATATAAACAAGTTTCATTGTCTCACTCTTCACTATTTTCATGTTGAAGTGGTATTTTACATTGCAGTGTAATAATAGTCTTTATCACACTGAAATATGGCTTCATGAATGTCAATAATTGAAATAACATCAGAATAGGTTACAATCATTGGGGCAATTATAAATTAAAATGGATTTGAGTTGTATGCAAATAAAGAGTAACTATACTCTTATTTTTAGAAAATTAGAAGAAAAATTTTCTCAAATTTGATTAAAATTAAACCGTTCTAAGTGCTGCACAAAAAGAGAAATAAAAACTATTTAATAATAAGCATAAAGTCCTTTATTAAACAAATTAATGGAACTTAAAATATTTTGTTTGCGGCAAGTATAACTAGAGAGACGCCTTGAGGGGTCCACACACATTACCTCACAAACACTCCTAACCCGACGTTTGGCACACATGCCCGGACCTCCTAGGTAGTAAACAATCAAGCCAAAACATTGGGAGAAAAACCCCGTCCATCCACTTGGACGGCAGAGCAATATCTTGCTTCTTGCAGATCGGCGCTCAATGTTCAGGCACCGTTCCTTCATTCCTTCCTCCATCCTGTCTTATTCCTTCCAAGTGCTGATATAGTGTGCTGGCTTAGACTTTCTTCAACAATTACATTACCTTACCGTTGTGCACATGCTATCAGCCTCTACTCTAATTATAGTGTTATGATAAAGTTATTCCCAGTATCAGGGCAAGCACACAGCAACAGAACTATAACACATATGATGATCAGGATTTTCTTCTGCGGGATAAAGGAAACAATAAATCTGTAAATTAAATAAAGGTTTATATATATTGTCATTATGATTCATTCCTTTATAACATGTTATTATTTGTAAACAATGCAAACAGTAGATATCAACACATGACAGTTGTTCGCGCTTGACATTTATGTTGAATTTATCTGAGCTCTGTATTATCAAATGCAATGAAGTTAATATCAGCAGAATTATCAATTAAAAACATAAGTAATTCTACGGAATGTAAAACAAGTAAGCAAAACAGCAAAAAAAACCGATCGCTTCAATTGTGATTGAGCAATAAAGCAGTGAGAAAATCTACTTTTGTTTTTAAAAAGTAACCACCTATTGTATTTATAATTATTATGATAATGAGCACGGTGTTATTCGCTTTATGGGAAGAAAACTAACTAGATAGATAAATATAGCATTATAGATTGTATTAGTAATGAGTCTGGATATGAATCCTAATTCTCTTCTGACTTATTTTGAGCTTAGTGTATTGACCTCTTGGTTTGAGATCCTCTTATTTGACTCCCAAGACTTTTCACAGTATAATTTCTCGTTTTCAATATTAATTAGACAATATCTGATGTCTCTGTTATCTTCTGTTAGCAGTTCCATATTTTTTCCAGTCGATTAAAGACCAAAATATTTTGCTTTGATAGTGAAATTGTTTTACTCAATGTACGTTAATTAATTTTAATTAAATTAATTAATTAAATTATTAATAAATTATTATTAATATATTAATTAAAGTACTTTAATGTGAGTCACGATTGAAATGCTCTATGATAATCTAAGATACTTTTATTTTATTCTTTCCCTTTCACGACTGAATATTTTTTTAGTTTTAATGAGTTCTTCCTGGCTAGTAGAGCATCCCGTCCTCCTAAGTTTTCCCCAACGTCAAAAAACTGTCGTACTAAAGTGCCTTTATCCTAACCTACCATAGGACCCAAAACTGAAGACGGGAGAGTATGTCATTTCGCGAGCAGGCGATGAGTCACAATAACGTGGCTAAGTATGTTGACCAGACCACACACTAGAAATGAAGGGACGACGACTTTCGGTCCGTTCTGGACCATTCTTAAGTCGATTGCTTGAATTGACAATCGACTTGAGAATGGTCCAGGACGGACCGAAACGCCGTCGTCCCTTCATTCTAGTGTGTGGAGTCGATTGTGAATGACAATCGACTTGAGAATGGTCCAGGACGGACCGAAACGTCGTCGTCCTTTCATTTTCTAGTGTATGGATTGGTCAACATCAATTCGCGAGCCGCTACCATTTTCTAATGCGACATTTTTTGGTCTTAGGTAGAGGACTGTCAAAATGCGACGTGCTATTAGAGGGACGTGTGAGTACAGAGCCTGACGATCCAACACTACTTCCTCCCAGTACTCACCGGCGGCTTTACCCTGGTACTTGAGAGCAGACTTTGTCTCCACTTTGGCACTCTCCACAAATTCCTGAGACTGTTGGACGTGGTTCTCAATTCTGTCCAGAACCTCACCCTGTTGGCGTGGCCAGGAAGCGATTGGAAATGTTGGGGGGGTTGTGAAGGCGTGAAGGATTTAGGATGGATGGATTTGAATGGGATAGGAAAAGGTGTGATTAAAAGATTAAAGACCGCAGCATGTGACGACAATG
>WNGS01052365.1:15676002-15688143 GCA_020271785.1 Procambarus virginalis
ATAAACTGATCCTATGGTCCGCAAGTCTAATGGTGCATTGGTCCACTATCTGATGGCCCATTGGACATGGGAGCAGTCGCCCCAGGAGGCCTTCACAGGTAGGACTCCGAGATATCGAAGTTGATCCTTGGCACGCATTGCGTGATCTCCAGCGGAGGACGGGTCTGGGGTGACGATCCTCACGGCGGGCCGGCCACCTGTAAACAAAATACAAACATAGGGGATAACTAATTAAACAAAAAAGTTTATGTACATCATGTTAACAAAAAAAAGTACAATTAAAGCTATTTTGAAGGAAGTGTAAATGAGCCTTAAGTGTAAAACAGTGTGACGGTTTACGGTGTTGTTAATACATATCAAGTGATATATACTTGGTCCGGGGCCAGGAATCATCATGCATTCAGGTCTGGTTGGAGACGGCAAAAGCGTGCGGATTGCAACCCAGTGTGAGTTGGTAAGTGAAAGCGGTGAGGTGGTGGGGGCGGTGCGGTAGCGTTGAGTGACGCACAGATGACGCAATGCGGACAGTCGTGTGGTGTGTGTGTTCCACGCAGAGTAATATTGTGGGTGAAGAGGAGTAAGTGACATCATTGGACGTAGTGCGCGTGAACCAGAACCAATGTGTACACTACTTGTGGTGGTGTGCTGCGGGAGTGACGGCGTGGACGCAATGCTTGTGATCGCAGTGTATGTGAACAGCACATGTGACCTCCGTGACTAAAAGTGCTTGTGATGCAGTGCATGCGAGGCACGTCAGTACACGTGACCGCAGTCGTGCGACGCAAGTGTGCGTACGACAAAACGTACGCTTCACAGGGGTCAGATGTGTACGACCTCGTCAGTATTACTACTGCCGTAATAGAGCTCATATATCGGCGCGTGAGCAAGGCTACAAGTATCCTTTCGGGAGTCTCCGGAAACTGTAAATTTATACACACTTGTCAGCTTCCTCTCCAGTATACAACAGTATCACCTCGTGTCAATCCTTGTTCAGTATACACAGGTACTGTATGCCCACGTGTCAATCCTTGTCTCAGTATACACAAGTATGTCCACATGTCAACCGTGTCTCAGTATACACTAGTATACAGACAAAAAACATTTTATTGTCATTTGTTTATGTGCATTGTATTCAAAACATAATGATATATAATAGCCTCCCCATCACACCCACGTAACCACACCACCACCGTACACAACCTCCACGTTCACCATCGCCCAGCATATAACTCCCTCACCCATACTACCCACCTATTTACCAACCCATACTTATAAAACTACCCATGAGTCACTACACACATCCCCCCGCTCCCACGTACATACGACCACCCACCCCCTCGTGCACCACCACCACTGGCGTACATCACCACTTACGTAACATCACCAACCACGTACGCTTACCACTGACGTACACCAGCACTCACATACCCAACCCACCCACAGCCCCACAACGACACAGCACCCCACGTACTCTGACGGAGGCGCATCTGGTGGGAGGAGTCCATCCCCACTACGTGGTTCTCCGGATGAAAGGAGCTGTTGCTGCTGCTGTTTGCCCTGCTTCTGAGGGCGGCTCGCTCCTGTAGCTTCAGCTTCAGGAGACTGGATCTTCTCCTCCTTCTGTAGGGAGCCAGACAACAGTGAGGTGTTACTTGTGCTACCTGAGGTATAGCCAGCAGCTGCTACACTATACGTGAGTCAATAGCCAACAGCTGCTATTGCTCCCTTGCGTCAATAGCCAACAGCTGCTATGCCCTCCTAGAGGTCAATGAGCCAGACACGCTGCTACTGTTACCGCTGAGTCAATGCCAACAAGCCTGCTATTGCTCCTAGAGTCCAATAGCCAGCAGCTGCTACTGTTACGTGAGTCAATAGCCAACACTGCTACTGTGTACTGAGTCAATAGATTAAAGTGCTTGTGCCTAGGACACCTTACAGAGATGAGAAGAGAGAGAGAGATTGAGAGAGAGAGAGAAAGAGAGAGAGAGAGAGTAGAGAGAGAGAGAGAGAGAGAGAGACAGAGAGAGAGGATGCACAGAGACATAGAGACAAGACAGAACAGAGACAAGACAGAGAGCAGAGAGAGAGAGATGAGAGAGATAGAGTAGATGAGATACGAGAGCAGAGAGAGGAGAGCAGAGAGAAAGAATAAAAAACGAAAGAAGAAAAAGAAAAAGAAAATAGAGATAAGAGAGAGAGAGAGGAGACATGAGAAGGACAAGCAAGATACAGAGCAGACCAGAGAGACAGAGAGATCAGAGACCGAGAGAGACATAAGGAAGACAGAGAGACAGACACACAGGCACACAGTCCAGCCCCCTTTACCTCCGCATGAAGGCCTCGTGCATTTCTTCGTTATCACGTGGATGAGTTTTCCTGGTACCGTCTCCTCCTCCTCCTTGCTGGGGGCGGTGTCCCCGTCGACTCCACTCGCTCCCCCGGGTGTGCTGATGGTCTCCACGATCTGGCGAAGGGCACAGCCTTCAGTCTACGGCACCTTCGGCAGCTACATGGAGCCAGTGTACAGGTCTTATACAATGCGAGTGTATGTGGTGTACAGAACACGAGTTATGTGGTATACACAGCGTGACTGTATTCATGTGGGTACAGCATGGGGTGTTACTCCTCAACACTATACATGAGAAATAATTCGCTTTGGTGGCTTTATGTAATGTACTTATCTTACTATGTATCCTCCATTGTTCATGTATCATATGTATATTCACTGCGAGTAAGTAATTATAATTATTTTAAGGAGGTGACGTCTGATGTTTTCAAGAGCCCGATTGAGTGAAGGATGACCGTCATGACACTAAGGGTTCAAACATGCATAAGCAACACAATGTTATAAAAAATTTTTGAAAATGGCCTGCAACACTAAACCTATGTTCAACCATAAATAAAAACCCAATTACTCGCTGTATACAACTTTAAATATCAATGTCAGCGTTTATGTGATAATATATATTTGTCATTACATAGGTATTAAATGTTATCCTAGAATTATTCTTGAGGGAGGTCTTCAAAGGTCGCGAACTGACCACCTTGGGGGTCAAGGTGCCGAGGGGGGCTGGCTGACCTTAGGGACGAAGACGAGGGCCATGGAGAGGAAGCAGCAGAAGATGATGGCGAGGGAGACGAAGGCGAAGGAGGCGTCCTGCTGGGTAGAGATGACCAGAGTGACGGAGCGGTGATCAGACACAACCCACCACGTTATAGAGGCTCATCCCCACCTGCCGGAGGGCGCAAGGCTTTGTTTACTATATTATTATTTTGACCACAGACGTGGCCACACATCTTACAATGCTACCAATCACATATATACATTTTCTTCTGTCCTCCATGGACAGGGTTAGAGATCGTTAAATATATAATTGTGATTTATTGAACAATCAAAAAAGAGAGAGAGAGAGAGAGAGAGAGGAGAGAGAGAGAGAGAGAGAGAGTAGAGAGAGAGGAGAGAGAGAGAGAGAGAGAGAGAGAGAGAGAGAGAGAGAGAAACATACCAATCTGGAGTCATTAATCTGCTTGAGCTTGATGCTTCGCGTCTCGTAGGCCAGAAAGAGACCGAAGATGAGGAGGAGACCCTTGTACCCGTACAGCAGTCCTGCAAGTGAACACAAGGCTGTACAACGCTCTCAGTATCTCACCCCTAGCTCTTACTCTGTCTCTAGCTCTTACTGTCTCTAGCTCTTATTGTCTCTAGCTCTTGTCTTCTAGCTCTCACCTCTGTATCAAGATCTTAATTTAGCTTTTACTCTCTACCTAGCTACTAATTTAACTCTTACTCTAAATCAGATCTTACTCTATTTTAGTTCATAACTATATTTAGCTCTTACTCCAGCTCTACTCTAACTCTAGCTCTTACTGTATATATAGCTATTATTCAGTCTCTAGCGCTTATTCCTTTATCTATATCTTTATCTCTGACTCTACCTCTATCTCTAGCACTTATTCTAACTCTTAATCTAGCTATATCTGTCACTAGCTTTGTGTCTCTAGCTTTTACTCCACCTCCAGCTCTTACTCGTATCTCTAGCTCTTACTCCATCTCTTACTCGTATCTCTAGCTCTTACTCTACTCTTATCGTATCTCTAGCTCTTACTCCATCTCTAACTCGTATCTCTAGCTCTTACTCTACTCTATCGTATCTCTAGCTCTTACTCTAGCTCTACTCTTATCGTATCTCTAGCTCTTACTCCATCTCTAACTCGATCTCTAGCTCTTATTCTTGCTTTACTTTTTGCTTTAGCTTTACTTTATCTCTATATGCAGGCGATGAGTCACAATAACGTGGCTAAAGTATGTTGACCAGACCACACACTAGAAGGTGAAGGGACGACGACGTTTCGGTCCGTCTGGACCATTCTCAAGTCGATTGTCGACTTGAGAATGGTCCCGGACGGACCGAAACGCCGTCGTCCCTTCACCTTCTAGTGTATGGTCTGGGCAACATACTTTATCTCTATATCTTGCCTACCTCTAGTTCTGACCTCTACGGTAAGTCTTACCTAGCCAGATGGTGCTGTATTTACTCTCGCAGTGCTCCAGCTCCGGCTTGATCTTGATGTCCTCGACGGCGTCCAGGGCTTCTCCAGGGGGAACTCCTCGAGCTTCCTCTGCAGGGGTCGACGGCCTGCCACACGCTCAGCACGATCCGTCCACCACTACCAGGCTCCCACCATCACGTACAGCTTCCACGGCTCCACCCGCTGTAATAGTACATGGTTAACACGGCTTCACCCGCTGTAATAGTACATGGTTAACACGGCTCCACCCGCTGGAAGATTACAGTTCACAACGGCTCCGCCAGCTGGAAGATTACAGTTCACAACGGCTCCGCCAGCTGGAAGATTACAGTTCACAACGGCTCCGCCAGCTGGAAGATTACAGTTCACAACGGCTCCGCCAGCTGGAAGATTACAGTCACAACGGCTCCGCCAGCTGGAAGACCTCTGATGTTCTCAGAGCCCGATTGCGTTACGGATGAGAGTCATGACACTAAGGGTTAATCACCGACGGAACCAGAGGCATCAGGAATGGTAAACATCAAGGTTGTCTAGACCCAAGCACAGATGTGAGGGCTGTATTATTTTTAAGAAAAAGCCGGAAAGATTTAAGACAAGACAATCTGGTCACTTACGGGTACTTAACGAATCGTGAAACATCTCGCGAGGCTTGAGACCAAAAAACTAAACTCCTTCGATTTTAACCTAATTCAGATCAGTTATTATGAACCCCATACCTATCCATGCACGATAGTGGGCCCCATACCCATCCTGTGAGTGGTTGTGGACCCTATCCCCATCCTGTGAGTGGTAGTGGACCCCTATACCCATCCTGAGAGTGGTAGTGGACCCTATTCCCATCCTGAGAGTGATAGTGGACCCCACACCCATCCTGTGAGTGATAGTGGACCCCATACCCAACCTGTGAGTGGTAGTGGACGCCTATACCCATCCTGTGAGTGGCAGTGGAATCCATACCCATCCTGTGAGTGGTAGAGGAACCCATACCTATCCTGTGAGTGGTAGAGGAATCCATACCCATCCTGTGAGTGGTAGGGGAATCCATACTCACCCTGTGAGTGGAGAGGAACCCATATCCATCTTGTAAGCATTCCTGAGACTGATGGATGCCTATTAAAGAGGCACAAAATGGGCTCAATAACTGAACCCAACTTCAGATTTGAACCATTGAATTAATATCATAATAAGCAATTACAACGAACCACAATACCCAGAAAGCAAGCACGGCAGAAAAACAACTGACGCGAATACTCACCTTATTTTCTATTTTGGTCTTAGTAGTTAGTCTGTGGACGCGCCAGATCTTGGAGAACATCGCCCCGTAGGCAAGGGTGAAGCCGAGCGAGAGACACCAGGCCCGCAGCCCACACACCGTAGGAAACTGTTGCTGGTTGACGAACTGTCCGTCGAGACCCAGCAGGAAGATCGAACCCAGGCAGATGACGATCCCAACCAGAGTGATGTTGTTGCACGCCGGGTGCGACAGCTGGATCAGTCTGTGGGATGCGACAGTTTGATCAGTCTGTGGGGTACGACAGCTGGATCTGTCTGGTGGTGTGACAGGTGAATCAGTATGTGGGTGAGAGGTAGGTCATGAGGTGGTGTAACCGACGGTGAATATGTTGTGTACTCACTAGTTGTGTTTGCGGGTTGAGCTGCTCTTGGTCCCGCTGTGTGTGGCACAGATGAGTCTCTTTACGAAGCTGGAGGTACTCAGGAGGTGAAGACCTTGTCTGTGGCCCACCTACCTCCAATGTCTATGGCCACCTAGTTAAAGCGTCTGTGGTCAGCTACCCCTATGTCTATGGCCAGTGTCTGTGGTGGCCAGCGGGTGGGTGGGGGGCCTCTCACCTGCGGTCTCTGTGGACGAAGGTGAGACAAGCAGAAGGAGGGCCCACACGGCGCCCACGGCGCTGATGGTGCACATGCTGATGAAGAGCCCCAGAGACACCGTCCTCAGCTGCCGCCGCACTATCGTCCGGTCCTGCGGCACCTTCCCTCCTGCCGCGTCAGAAATACTTCATTCAGCTCCTTGGACGTATCTACTCATGTCGGGTCTCAAGTCCCGTATTCTAAGACAAGTTTTGACGCCATATCATAAGACAGGTTTAACACTATGTGCTAGGCTAAGTTTGATGCCATATTCTAAGAAATGTGTTGGAATTTGGCCCTTGAGTTTGCAGACATAGTAAACTGAATGCAAAGGTACACGCAAGTCAGGTAGTAAATTATGGCTTACGTGTAGTAAGCCATAATTTTGCTTACTTTTGCTTACGTGTACGACATGACTTATGGCTAAATCATGTCGTGAATCACAACAACACAACAACATATAGAGTTCATGGAAACACCCCCTACTAATACCCTCTAGCTGTAGTGGGGAGAAGAAAACACCCCCCACTAACACCCTCCAACACTAGGAGGGGGAGAAGAAACACCCTCTCCCCCCCTCTCTCCAACACGAGGGGTGAGAGGGAAGGAAACACCTCCACTAACCCCACCTGCAGCATTAGGGAAAAGAACGAAACATATCCCCCAATTCTCTCCAGTACTAGGGTGAAACACCCTCACCTGCTGCCCTAGGAGGTGGGGGAGGGGGTAGACTCACCCTGCCACTGTTCCCCGTTGAACCAGGTGAGGAGGGAGGAGCGAAGACTCACCTTGCCACTGTTCTCTGTTGAACCAGGTGAGGAGGGAGGAGGGGAGAAGACTCACCCTGCCATTGTCCCCTGTTGAACCAGGTGAGGAGGAGGGAGAGAGAAGACTCACCTTGCCACTGTTCTCTGTTGAACCAGGTGAGGTTGTCGGTCTGGACGTGGAAGTAGCCCAGCTTGTGGTAGCGTCCGTCGATCATCTGCTCGACCTGCGTCCACGCGATCCTGTCCCCGTCGGTGCTGAAGGCTACGCGGCCCTGAAACCAATCCCCCTGCACCTTCACCATACACATCCACAACCATCATGCACCCTAAGCACTGGTACGGCTCCACTTGCGAAACCTGTATATCTTTCCTCAATCGTGGCGATTTAGCCTGTATTTATTAACTGAGTTTACGAACTTTTGCCAACTTTACAACCCAAGATTATTTTCGTTATAGCCTCGTAGCGCTTCGGAACTTATAAACTCTTTAATAAATGTATACTAAGCCGGCATGATTGAAGAAAGATGTATAGCTTTCTGAAATGGGCACTTAAATGGGCACTTAAATGGGGCACTTAAATGCATGATGAAGCCTGATCCAGATTGAACTCTCACGGAGACTCCGAGGTTCAGTCTAGTTGACATCATGCACACAGTACAGAGCGTCACTTTATCATAGATACTTGCTAACTTTCTTTTGTAGACCAGTGGTTAAGGCCCTAGAACATTATGTTATCCTAACAGGTAACTTATAGTGCCTCCCTTCGACGTCTTAGAAGCCGCCAGTGACGTCCCAGAACCCACATTGACGTCCCAGACTCCTCCGCGACGTCTCAGAACTGGATATGATTGGATTGTTCCAAGCGTTGGTGAGACATAGCTTACCGACACCCCGAGGAACTGAGTGGCATTCATGGCCTTGTAGAGCTCGGCGGCGATTTCTTTATTGGTGTAGGTGAACTCCTCAATGGACTTGTTGACGGCTGCCAGGCGCTCCATCGTCTTGTTGAGCGCCAGAGCCACACTCCAGATGGCGTCGTAAGCAAGCGGGGCTTCCTGCAGGAGAATGATAAGTGACAGGTTTACATCTTACAAGGAAAATGAATCCTTATTATTATTACAACAACAGCAATAATAATAATAATGCAGATGATGAGTCACAATAACGTGGCTGAAGAATCGATTTGATAACGGTCCAGGACGGACCGAAACGTCGTCGGACGCTCATCTACATTGGCTGATACCTATCTATCTTACAGCAAAGTTGAGGGAGGTGGGGCAGCCACCTTCAGGGAGACCCAGAAAACCAACAAGTACAGAGACCTAGAACGTTGTTACAGGTTCGTGCCGATAGGCTCTGAGACTCTGGGCGCCTGGGGTAAATGTGCACTTAAGTTTCTAAAGGAGGTGGGCGAGAAACTCATTTGGAAAACTAAAGACTCACGAGCGGCCAGTTTCCTATTCCAGCGCCTCAGTGTCGCAGTTCAGAGGGCAAATGCGTGCTGTATCCTGAGTACGCACCCAACCCTCCGAGGAACTGGACGAGGTCTTCGAACACTGATTGTTATTTTGTTATATATATGTGTGTGTGTTCTCTGTAAACTGTAGCATTGCAATAAAATAAAATAAAACAAAACAAAATATATAAAAAAAATGGGGGTGGGAGGAGAGGAAAAGATTAAAGTGTTTAGTGAGAACCCACAAGGTCTTCTCTTAAAGCTATTTATTTTATTCTTCGAGGATGTGGTTCCCTACAATTGCACCAGAGGTGGTACCCCTAAGTGTGTGTATATATATATATATATATATATATATATATATATATATATATATATATATATATATATATATATATATATATATATATAAATATATATATATATATATATACATATATATATCAACAGAACATGTTCTCGAATTGTCACAGAAGATTTAAAATCAGATGGTTAGTCTTCTTTTAAAGCGATTCCTGGCTCTTGATTTCTAATCATCTACAAGTCTACTCCGATACCCAAAAAACTAGTCATCTTGTTTACTTTGGGTTACAAGTGCATTCTGGAGTCAGTTATTTGCGGAGTAATCTTTTCAAACTGCGTGTAAACATCTCATTTATTAATAACATATATAAGATTCAAGACAGTTACATAGTTGTACAGTTAGGGATATATTTATTAAAGCTGTACATGTATGTACAGCTTTATATCCTGGTCTGGCCTCACCAGACCTGCTGCCTGGGTAACAGCTTCTCCCCCCGATTCAACCTACCGTGGCTTTGCGCCCTGGTGAGGCCACTCCAGACCGACAACCAGAGCGCAACTCCATAGTCTCCTGAGACTGATGGATGCCTACTTTACATGTATGTATTAAATCTCTTTATAATGTCACCAACGAATTAATACATCTAGGTATGAGAGCTCAGGGGGCCAGATTCACGAAGCAGTTACGCTAGTTCTTATGAACGTGTACATCTTTCCTCAATCTTTGACGGCTTTGGTTACATTTATTAAACAGTTTACAAGCATGAAAACTCCCCAATCAACTGTTGTTATTGTTATAAACAGCCTCCTGGTGCTTCGGGGCTCATTAACTGTTTAATAATTGTAAACAAAGCCGCCAAAGATTGAGAAAAGATGTACAGGTTCGTAACTGCTTCGTGAATCTGTCCCGGAGAGTATTAATCATTAATCACGTTAACTATTTAATAATTGTAAACAAACCCGCCAAAGATTGAGAAAAGACATACAGATTCGTAAGTGCTTCATGAATCTGGCCCCTGGAGAGTAGCGTGAGGGAGAGTAGCATGAGGTACAGTAGCGTGAGGTACAGTAGCGTGAGGCAGAGTAGCGTGAGTGAGTGAGAATGAGTGAGGACTCACCTGGTAGCCAACAGGAGTGCTCTGGTTCTCGTAACCCCGGTCTATCAACGCCTGGTTCAAGCGTAGTCGGAAGTCTCCAGCAGTCTAGAAACGAAAAAGTTCTTAATGTACAAATTCCATTTTAACAATATTTAAATTACTTGGAAACTGAAAATGATTAAGAAAAATGGGCTCACATTTCAACTTAAACGTAAAAAATTGAAACGTTGTCCTGACGCACTGATATACTGACGCACAGGTGAACGTTTTCACGCGTATATAAGGAAACGTTTTAACAGATAAACAGCGAAACGTCTTCACGGTTAAACAGGGGAACGTTTTCACGGTTAAACAGGTGAACGTTTTCACGGATAAACAGGTGAACGTTTTCACGGTTAATCGGGGAAACGTTTTCACGGATAAACAGATGAACGTTTACATGGGAACACCAGCTCAATGATGCATGGACTACATGAACACATCAACAATGGAAGGCGTTACTGAAAAGTAGAATTAGCTGGACAAGATGGCAAGTGAGGCCAACTCCATTCATACCAACAGAAGCAAATATGACCCAAGGTGGGGGGGGGGGATGGGGTAGCACTGCCTCAGATGATCGATAACGTCAAAAGGTGACGTCCAAGAGCTGAAGTTGAACCCGGGTTGACGCATATAGGTAAGTACAGCAACCCGTCCTCTTTAAAAATAACGTCGCTTTTCGCTCGTGTGCGCGGCGCCATGGCCAAAAAATGAACGTAATTTGAAATGAAATCGGCTCACGAAAGTGATGTACTGTCCCGTTTTCTGTTTGAGTCCTCCGGCTTAATCGGAAAGGTTAGGAGAGGAAACATTCAATTAACTGTTTTCATGACGTTTTGAAACTTTAGGAGAATTTCCTGCCCTCCTGACTTACCAGAGAACCCTTAACTTACTGTTTTGAAAAAAAAAATCTAAAAATTATTTTAATTTTGTTTTTTCATTTTACGCATTATAAACGTAAGAGCCAGCGATGCTCACCATGCCAGAGATGGTCTTCTCATTGTCCTTATTCCACATGAGAGCTTCAGTGGTGAGGTGGCCCTCCGCCGCCTCCCTCATCTCCTCCTTCGTGCAGTTCACGTTCTCCTCCTGCAGGTGGTTCTCGAACCAGTTGTCCTCGTACCAGCCTGCGACAGTGTATCCGTCAGCAACGTACACGCCAACCACTAAGCTGTCAAGGCTACTCAGCTGTCAAGACTACTTAACTGTCAAGTCAACTTAGCAGCTCAAACTACCAAACACTCTTAGAGTAGCATTTCAAATTATAGCATTTAAGAAAACTAGATTCACGGGACTTTGATATTTGTGGGTCCCAATTTAGAATGAATGCCCCTATTTAGGATTATGAACCCACACTTGGAAAATCAGGGCCCATATGGGTGATTTATGAGACCACAATGAGACCATATTAGGACTACAGTGGGACCATATTAGAACTACAGTGGGACCACACTGGGGTTTCACTGGTACCACATTGGGACACATTTCAAATAATAAATTTAAAAAGTTACATCAAATTCTCCATATACATTAATCACATTAATATATAAAGTCATCTGATCACTGAAAATGTTTTATAATTCGTTATTGTTCCAATGTGAATATTAAGACATTGTAAATCTGGAGAAAACCACTGAGGAACCATTGAAGAACAAGTGAGGAACCAACGATGACCAACTTATGGAACCAGTGAGGAACCAGCGGTGACCAACTTATGGAACCAGTGAGGAACCATTATCTTCTCAGCTGTGAACCACTAGGGGAGGCGTCTGGCCTTACCAATGAGTAACCAGACGTAGCTTTTGCCGTAAAGATGGTTCTTGTAGATCTCGCAGAGGACCCTCCTGGCGGCGCTGACGTAGAAGAGCCCCACGATGATCCGGGCGTCCTGACGCTTCAGGTTCCTGACGGCGTCCGTCGGGTCGGTGAGGAAGCTCTGACGGGTGACGATCTCGATCCCCGCGTCCTTGCATCTCACTTCGAGGTCCTCCACCGTCTGCAGGAGGGGAGAGAAGTTGATAGCGCCGAGGAGAACAGGTGTGGGAGCGCGGAAAGAGGTGAGTGCTGACGCGAAGGC
>WNGS01052365.1:15697438-15724299 GCA_020271785.1 Procambarus virginalis
ATAAATAAATAAATAAATATGTTTATTCAGGTAAGGTACATACATACAAGTGATTTTACATAAATTGATCGATTTATAGATAGAGCTAGTACATACAATGCCTAAAGCCACTATTACGCAATGCGTTTCGGGCAGGAAAACATAATATCTAAAACTTAATACTAATTGAGCAAAGAAATAAAATGAGTTGAGAACAAATACAAATAAAGATAACAAAAAAAATAAAAAAAGGGGGGAACATGACTGAAAAAGCAGCACAAATACAATAGGTCGACAAACAGCGTTGATAAAAAAAATAAAGACATGGGTTGACAATAGAGGGGTAAGGTAGGTTACAGGGAATTTATTAGGTAGTGTTAGTTTTTATCTTAAAACTGGTTGAGAGAGGTACAGTCTTTAACAGTGGTGGGAAGGTCATTCCACATTCTGGGTCCCTTGATTTGTAGAGCATTTCTAGTTTGATTAAGTCGTACTCTTGGAATATCAAAACTGTATTTATTTCTGGTGTGGTGCTCATGGGTTCTGTTACAACCTTCAATGAAGCTTTTGAGGTCAGGATTGGCATTACAGTTCAGCGTTTTATATATGTATAATACACATGAGAGAATGTGCAGTGACTTAATATCTAACATATTCAGAGATTTGAGTAGGGGTACCGAGTGATGTCTGGGGCCAGAGTTGGATGTTCCTAATAGCAGCTTGTGTTGAGTAATTAGAGGACGTAAATGATTTTGGGTAGTAGAACCCCAAGCACAAATACCATAGTTGAGATATGGATAGATGAGGAGTAATAGAGAGTCACCAGGGCAGGCGGGGTACATAATATCTGATCTTAGAAAGAATGCAACAGTTTTTGAAACTTTTTGGATATTTAGAATGGTCCCTGGAAATTCAGCTTGTGTCAATGAGAACGCCAAGGAATTTGCCATCTATTTGTTACAAATTTGGGTATTGTTTTTGAGATTTATTTGATTAGAGGATTTATTGCCAAACAGAATATAGAAAGTTTGTCAATGTTAAGGGTGAGTTTGTTGGCAGTTAGCCAAAGATGGACTTTATTTAGCTCAGTATTTACTGTGGCATTAAGAGCACGGGGGTCAGGACTGGAGTAAATGAAGGTTGTGTCGTCAGCAAATAGAATTGGTTTGTGGTGTTGGGAGGCATTTGGAAGGTCATTAATGAAGATGAGAAAGAGGAGAGGGCCAAGTATGCTGCCCTGAGGAACATCAATGTTGATGGGTAGAGTGGGAGAAATTTAATTATTCATAGAAACATACTGGAGCCTGTCAGTAAGGTAAGATTTGAGGTATTGCAGGGAGTGTCCTCTGACTCCATAATGATGTAATTTAAGAAGAAGGTTTTGGTGGTTGACAGTGTCAAAAGCCTTACGCAGGTCCACAAATAACCCAACAGGGAACTCATTTTTATCAAGAGCTGCATGAATTAAGTTAATCATACTAATAAGTGCATCGTTAGTGCTTTTTTTGGGTCTGAAGCCATATTGGCAAGAGCTAAGTATATTGTGTTTGGCCAGATAAGAGTAAAGCTGCTTGTAGATTAGTTTTTCAAAATTTTTTGATAAGCTAGGCAGGATTGATATAGGTCTGTAGTTAACATCTGTGAGATCACCACATTTGTGGACAGGGGTTACTCTCGCTTTTTTTTAGAATATCTGGAAAGGTTTGGAGTTCAAGTGACTTGTTGAAGAGCAATGCAATTGCAGGGGCTAAGGATCTGGAGGCTTTTTTGTAAATTAATGTTGGTATCTCCTCAAGGGCACTAGACTTGGTTTTAAGGGAAAGGATTATCTCATTGACGTCAGTGGAATTAGTAGGCTTTAGGAACAGAGACTGCGGATAGTTACCTGTAAGATAGTCCTTAACATCAGTACTGGAAGATGGAATATCATTTGCAAGGGATGACCCTTGCAAATGTAATTACAGTACTATGTTACTTACTAAAAGTACTTACTGTACTATTACAATACAGTAAGAATGTAATTACAGTACTATGCTATGTATCCTCACAATCCCAATGTACCTTCTTGTATATATATAAATAAATAAATAAATAGAAAATGGATGAAACTAAAAAAATGTATTAATTCTGATTTAACGGTTAACGAAATTTAATCAAACCTTCCGTGTTGAGACGATGACTTAGAAAACATATTAAGAGTTATTACCTGACAATCAGCACAGCCACACCATATAAGCCAAAGACATTCAAACGTTTGATTAGAATTGTTTTGATGAATTATAGAACAAGCTCTAAATGCGTGTGAGAGCTTAATTGGTCACCCCGCCCTCTCTAACGTTTACGTCATTAAACTGATGTACTATATTGCCTGAACCTAACCTAAACCAGGACCCACGAATGGAAAACGGGGCAGCACGTCAGTGTTTGTGAACAGCTAGGATTTTTAGTACATCAATTTTTGGTCTTAGGGGATTTATACCTCAAAATGCGATGTACTAGAGGATGGGTTGATTGATAGGGCCATGGTGTATAGGAGAGGTTGTTGTTGTTGTTGTTATTGATTCAGCTACTCGAAACAAGTTCCAAGCAGCACGGGCTATGGTGAGCCCGTAATAGGAGAGGTGTAGCTGCTGATACTCATAGCGCAGACCTGGGAAACATGTTGACTGGTGGCGTTATCGCCTGAGTGCTCACCAACCTACCATGGTCACAACCCCCCCCCCCCCGCGCACACACGCCCGACTTGCCTTAGTGATTACCTTAATGCTCCATTGTCTCGTTGTTCTTGTTCACCACCTTCCCTTCCATTCTGCCTCCCTACTACCCTTGCTGGTTCTCATCCCTTTACAATACTTCTCATAGTGAACGAAATAAACGATGAGAAACCTACTATTTGCAAAGTCAACTAATTATTTAAGAGCTAATTACTGTATACAATACACACAGAAATCACAATAGCGTGATGCATCAATGTAATGAAGTAAGTAATGTAGTGTGTAATGAAGTAAGGGCGAAGAGGTAGAACGGCCCATTGACATAGCTAGAGTGCATGGGGGAGATGTGTAAAACCCTGGTTTGTATCTCGGAGAGGCTGCAGGATCCAAGTAAGGGCAGTAGAACTTCTGGTTGCAACTCTTTTACCATGTCGTAGCTCAGTCGATTAGGGCAGCGTCTGGAGTGATCTCGGACGTAGGTTCGAATCCTCGTCATGGCCCTTGTGGATTTATTTACTGTCTACAATCTCCTCTGTTGACCATCACTGAAGGCCAGGCAGCCACTAAGTATTCAAAAATTCATTATTTACACCATTCTAGGGTAAGGAATGCTTGTGGTAAGTAAGCGATGCTGTATCTACTGATTTTATATATTGCTAATTTATTCTCACAAGACGTTATTCATTCAGGTGTTGTTATGGGGGGCTACGAGCCTACCTGGGACTCCCTGGACACTCGGCCTCTGCCTCCTTGGTATGACGGAGCCAAGATCGGCATCTTCCTCCACTGGGGAGTCTTCTCTGTTCCTTCCTTCGGCTCTGCCTGGTTCTGGCAATTTTGGCACGGTAACATTCCGCAAATTTGTATGAAGCAAAAATGACATTGAAGAACCGAGATTTCGTTTCAGCATCTTTGATTTCTTCTCTAATTTAGTTATTGTGCGTCACTAAGGCGCTCTTTAGCATTTTAAATCATATTGATTTTTTCATTCATCAAGAAAGTTATTTTAAAGTGTAAATAGTAATGATTCGAAAAGTAACTTTCCTGCATTTGTTTTAAAGTATTTAATTGTCTTTGTTTACTTTTTGTGAAGAAGTTACTTAGCAATTTATGTGCTAATATGAGTACAATTTTTTTGTTGTCTGTTTATGGTAAAAGCTCACAATAGCGAGTACGTGGAGTTCATGAAGAAGAACTACCCACCCAACTTCACGTACCAGGACTTCGCTCCCCAGTTCACCGCGGAGTTCTACGAGCCCGAGAAGTGGGCGAATATTTTCAACGCCTCGGGAGCCCGCTACGTGGTCCTCACCAGCAAGCACCACGAAGGCTTCACCAACTGGCCCTCTCGCTACTCCTGGAACTGGAACGCCATGGACGTCGGACCCAAGAGGGACTTGCTTGGTCAGTTCTTTATTGTGCTTTTATTCAAGAACCTGATGCTCTTAAGTTGGTTCTGTGTATCCGTCATCCATGAATGTTTTAGTAAAATAGGTTTTAGCATTGTTATGTGAAGAACATAATAGCAGATTAGTACAGTATACTATAAATTCACATCTCTTACATTATCATTCACATCATGATGTGAATTAGATTCATATAATTTAATTCACTTAGATAATTGTATAATGCACGCGTGGCTTACATATTATAGAATTGAACTATTATTTCCTTAGGTGATCTGGCCAAGGCCATCAGGACCAAGACTCCAAATATCCACTTCGGCTTGTATCACTCCCTTTACGAGTGGTTTAACCCACTCTACCTCCAGGATAAGTCCAATAAGTTTCAGACCAACAATTTCGTTAAGGAAAAAACCATTCCAGAGCTTATTGAGCTGGTAAGCAATAGTTTTACATTATTGCGTTTGTACGCGAGGCTGTTTTGAGAGTGTGTTTTACTGAGCGTGTTGTATGTTAGTGTAATCACATAGTTGTTCTTATATAACTGTGTTTTAGGGGGTCTGTGCTTTTTTGTGTGTGATATTCTAAATTATATATTCAGTATACTTATCACTCCGTATGTATCTTCAGCGATATATATTTAATGATGCTTGAAGGGCAGTATACTTACGTCAGAGATGATTATTAAATTACAATATATATATATATTTTCTTTGCACACTGTGCTGTTTTGCATCCGTTAATGAGTTAGACCAGACAATAAATAACAAAGCCTGTTATTCATAAACAGCTGCAACACCCAGGCGTTGAATAAACTGACGTTCTTGCTGTTCTTAGTATTGGTCTCATGACTTGTTCCTGGTGTATTCTAGGTGTCTCTGGCAACACTGCTAGTGTGAATTACATTGCTGCAATGGTTTGGCAGCATTGTTTGGTTATAATTTACTTGATGTTCACCTATTGTGAAACTTCAAGTGTTGAGGTTAAGATTTTTACTGGTGAAATAGGGACTTCAGAGACATCCCGTATATTGTACAATTTTGCATGATAGGACACAGCTAATTTTTATATATGGCTGTGATGCACATAATTGTGTTAATCCAAAATGGCAAATGTTCAACAGAAAACGTTTAAACTTCAGTTGTTGTTGTATTATGCATCAGGTGAACACCTACCAGCCGGAGGTGATCTGGTCAGATGGTGACTGGGAGATTGAAGACTGGTACTGGAACTCTACCAAGTTCCTGGCGTGGCTCTTCAACGACTCCCCCGTCAAGGACACCGTCGTGGTCAACGACAGATGGGGAAGAGGAATTGGCTGTCAACACGGCTCCTTCTATAACTGCCAAGACCGCTACAACCCAGGTATAAGTTCACAATACGGGAATGTTTAGAGTCCGGATGACCGAATAAGATTACTCTAAACATGAAACGGTGGGATGAAAGAATGAAGATTAGGTTCTAAGAACAATGAAAGGTACGGGAGCAGGTATAGGTGAAGATATAGGACACGCCACAATGTTGTCTCCCTGTTGTAATTAATGACTGAAGAATGGTGGTGTTGCAGGGGTCCTTCAGCCCCACAAGTGGGAGAACTGCATGACTCTGGACCGAAAAGCGTGGGTCTACCGTCGCAACGCACCACTGGCAGACTACCTCACTGTCCACGACCTCATCACCGAGCTCGCCGTGACCATCAGCTGCGGCGGTAAGCACACACAGAACAGTTATAATCAAGAAATTACCTCATAAAAATGACACTCTCTTACTGATCTTCACTCACACAGGCAACATATTAATCAACGCGGGACCTACACACGACGGACGCATCCCACCCATCATGGAGGAGAGACTGAGGCAACTGGGCTCCTGGCTTGACATCAATGGTGATGCCGTGTATGATTCAACTCCGTGGACACACCAGAACGACAGTGTCACTCCTGGAGTATGGTGAGTCATTTTGTGAGTCACACCACAACCAGTGTGACTCCTGGAGTGTGGAGAGTCCCATTCAAAGGAGACTCTCCATTATGTGTGACAAATATATTTGTTACACAAATTTATCGTCTAAACCCAAGGCGGCATGTTGGATCTCAAACATTCTAGCATTAAACTTATGGTATGCCTTTTTGTATTAAAAATAGCTTTATTTATATAACCTTCAAGGTATTGTAATTGAATACTGAGGTAGCGAGGTGTTTGGTGGTACAGGTTCACCAGTAAGGGGGAGACGGTGTACGCCATGGTGCTGTCGTGGCCCCGAGGCAACCTACTGACTTTGGGCTCCGTCCTTCCCACACCAGAGACTAGCATCTCCATCCTTGGCTACCATGACAACGGCATTAGACGCAGCCTCCAGGTAAGATGGTCCATCCTCCATTGCCAGGAACCTTCTGTAACCAATCTTTGTATAAACACAATACCATCAAGGTTACTTTGCGTTTTGAGACGAAAGTTTAATGGTCAAGTTGTAATTGTATTAATTATATAAACTAAATTATATGTGCATTAAACTAAAAGCATTATAGACTTTTGATGATTTACCTAAGTAATGAAGTTCCTTCAGGGAAATTGTTAATTTATATCATCACTTTACAGACAATAAAGTAAGCGCTTTATAATCTCACATATAATTGTTTTCACTCTTTTTACAGTTCAAGTTTGTGAAGAAAGGGATGCAAGTGGTGTTTCCGCCCATGTCTGACATGAGCAGCCAGTGGGCGTGGTGTTGGTCATGTCAAAGGTGAAGCCTGTCGAAAGGACCTCTTCAGCCCCCACTGTTATGTCATTTTTCACCACCCGTTAAGACACACTTGCAGTGGTATTTATCATGACGGAGATGAAGCCTGTCAAGAGGACAGCTCCCCTACCCACTGTCTGTCATGGTTCACCGCCCATAGATACTCTTAAGGTGAAGAAGTATCTTCCAAAGAACTGCTACAAGTTGTTCTCGCTCCTGAAGGTATCCGAGGGACAACTCTTCACTATATAGATCTTTGTTCCAAAAGTATACTGATGTATTTTTATATTCTAGCTGCATTTTTCCATAACATTAATAACGTGCAATATTCTGTGTTTCTGATCGAAATCCAAGTGTTTTTTGTTATGTTAATTGAAATATTCATCTGGCCCCGTCCACCTCCACTGTAGTGTGTCTAAGGCCTCCCATGATGTGTCGAAGGATATTCCATGGTATGTCCAAATCTCCTATAGGTATTCATTGGCTTCCCAAGGAATGTGCTAGGCCTCCCATAGTGACCAAGATTCTTCCATGCTGTGTCCCAGGTCTCCCATGGTGTCCAGGGCCTCCATGGTGTCTCAGGGCCTCCCATAGGTCCCAGGGTCTCCCATGGTGTCTCAGGGCCTCCCATAGTGTCCCAGGGTCTCCCATGGTGTCTCAGGGCCTCCCATAGTTTCCCAGGGTCTCCCTGGTGTCTCAGGGCCTCCCATAGTGTCCCAGGTCTCCCATGGTGTCTCAGGGCCTCCCATAGTGTCCCAGGGTCTCCCATGGTGTCTCAGGCCTCCCATAGTGTCCCAGGGCCCCCATGGTGTCTCAGGGCCTCCCATAGTGTCCCAGGGTCTCCCATGGTGTCTCAGGGCCTCCCATAGTGTCCCAGGCCTCCCATGGTGTCTCAGGGCCTCCCATGTGTCCCAGTCTCCCATGGTGTCTCAGGGCCTCCTATACATGCTAAACAATACCTAAATATAAAACTAAACAACCAACAACACTTATAATATGAATCAAAAGCGTTAAACAGGAATATCTTTATTTGACATAAACATGTGTGAGCACCACATAATATATGAGGCACTATATAAACTTATGTGGGGCATCACATGAACATGTGTGAGGCACTACATAAAAACACCAGGCACCCAAATAAACATATGTGAGGTAACACAAGGGTCCACCTGTATTCTTACGTAGCTCCGTAATAACTTGACTAAATCTGTAACATGAATTCCGAACAAAATATTCAAATTCTAAGAAGGAAGTATATAAATTTGAGTTGAAAGGCTATATATCAGTAGCTAATACTATATTTTGTATACATTAACTATATAAGTAAGACAAGTATATGAAGATAAATTTCCTGTTACCGCTTAATTGCTTTAACAACTGATAATTGTTTAAACCCTTAAGGAGTTAAAGAATCAAACGAAAAGTCAGTATAAAAGAATAACTTCTAAAATAGACTATTATTATATATTTTTTTGTGCTTTTTTCCTCCGAGTAACTGTTATGGTAGCTTTTATGACTTTTATATAATCGGTGATCATCGCTGCAGGCAACGAGATCCGAGGTCCGTCGAGCGTGTCTCGTCCCCGTTCGGGGACAACACCGCCTTGACTGACCAGCTTGGAGCCCGGGGCGCTCCTGTAGCGGCGGCGCTGGCCAGAAGCACTGCTATGACAAGGTTCTGTGCAGCATTGGACGCTGAAGTTAGCCTCCATCGCTACACTTCGCGGTGGAAATGTCGGAGATCTTGGGAGGGGAAGCTTCTGGCGGCCGTCCTCCCACTAAGCGAATGACCGCGTACTTAAAAAGATATGATGCCCGCATCTCTTTTTTTTTTTTTCCTCCGTGAACTCACGAACGGCTCACCCGAGCTAAACCAGACTCATATGTATAGGCGCCCTCACGGTATGCCAGTGATCGTTACCTTGGTTTCCAACGGAGGAGAGAGGTCACTCTGTTGGCTGCCAGGATCGAGTGGTCACTTTATGAGTACGAGAGGTCGCTCCGTTGGGTACGAGGGAGGCCGGAGGGGGGGGGAGGTCTCGCTCCGTTGGTACGACGGTGGGGGGAGGTTTCTCCGTTGGGTACGAGGAGAGAGGTGGCTCGATGTGTACGAATAGGTCGTTCCGTTGAGTACGATGGGAGAAGTCGCTCTGCTGGTACAAGAGGGGTTGATCCGTTGGGTACGAGAGAGGTCGCTCCGTGGATACGAGCGAGGTACTCCTGTGGGTACGAGGAGAGAGGTCGCAAAATATTTAACCAATAATTTGATGCATATCTCGATGATCTTTTTCAGCGAAACAATAGAATGAATTTTTGCCTCTGAATTCTCCGACGGGCACATCACGAGTCCTTCGTGTCGTCCAAGCACTCCGTCAGGAGGCAAGAGGACAACGTCTCCTGGGCATTCGCTGTGCGTGAACAAAGTGAACAAAATGGCCACTGGAATATTAACAAAGACCAATGACACGCTGTACAACTGTCTCTACCAATGTCGTTAAAATAATTTACCATATTCATTTTTTCCCCATAGCTATGAACCCCTGTCCATTTTTTAACGGAATAATGCAATATTAACGACCCGTTCTCACTACTGATCTCTTAANTTCTGGCTCGTGTGGTCAATTGCTAATGAAATATCTCGAAGAAAATGACGGCGAAAAGAACCATTGTAAATAGGACACTTTTGCATGACCTTATTGAAATTATATAAATATAAAAAATATATATTTCCTTAATCGAAACGACGAAAGTTCGACAGAAAAACCTCTAGTTCAATTTGGTATGCAACAGGTGAACACCTACCAGCCGGAGGTGATCTGGTCAGATGGTGACTGGAGATTGAAGACTGGTACTGGAACTCCACCAAGTTCCTGGCGTGGCTCTTCAACGACTCCCCCGTCAAGGACACCGTCGTGGTCAACGACAGATGGGGAAGAGGAATTCGGTGTCATCACGGCTCCTTCTATAACTGCGACGATCACTACAACCCGGGTATGAACTCTTTACTTTCCATTGCCTACTGCAAGTTATCCCACATCCCAGTGAGTAGGTATCCCTTGGGCAGCGTATGTCTGGATACAAAAGATGGTATAATGAATTCAGGGATATAATGAGAATGGGGAGTGTATTGAGCTCTAAGAGTATAATGACTGCAGTATTATAAGTTCAGGAAGTATAATATCAGAAGTCATTTGATTTTGTTCATAGAAAAAATATATACTGTTTCCTGTTGCATGTGTTGACTTCGGTAGGCTGGCTGATGATATAGGACACTTGGGGCGGAAGCAATTGGATCATCCTATCGTTAAGAATGCACCTGTCCTCTTAATAGAACGTCGTATTTTGACGTATACTCTACCTAAGGCCAAAAATTGTCGTACTTGAAAATGGTAACGGCTCGGGAAATTGACATACTGTCCCGTTTTCAGTTTTGAGTCTTCTTGTAGGTTAGGATAAGGGCACTATAGTACAACAGTTTCTTGACGTTGGGAAACCTTAGGAGGATAGACTGAAGAATGATACTGTGTGCAGAATGGTCAACATTAATGCTCTAGGCCAGGGGTTCCAAACTATGGCCCGCGGGCAACATCCGGCCCGCCACATAATTTCATCCGGCCCGCCAAACAAATCCCTGTGTGGTGGCCTTGAAAAAATAATTATCGTACGAATGGCATCGCAGAATTATTCAAAGCTGGGGCTGCTGACTGGTGGCGCTCAGCCCGAGTCAGTTTTCCTCTCTCTCGATAGTGTGACGCACAGATACTAGTACTGGTAGGTATGTGTTGTGCATTACAATCAATCAGTTGTGTATAACTGTATATTGTGGGGATGGAGGGCGAGTGGGGCTTCGCTGCTCCTGTTTCAGGGAGCACAAACACTGTACAATATTCTTTTCTCTGTACTTTGACAATACCTTTATCTTAGTTATACAAAATAGCAATAATACTATTGTAGCCAAAAATATTGCATGTTTAAATAGTTAAAATGGTAAAATATTAAAGTTTATACTTTAATATTTGAGGAAATTAAATTACTGGCACTGATTTGTTTTTTTTTCATTTTTTATTCCTTCGGCCCGCATAAATATGGGAAATATATAATGTAGCCCTTACATTGAAAAGTTTGGAGACCCCTGCCTTAGGAGGATAGACTGAAGAATGATACCTGTGTGCAGAATGGTCAACATTAATGCTCTAGGCTGATGAGGTAGGACTTGGTGAGAAATAGGACACGAACAATATTGTCTCCCGTATTAATATCTGAAGAAATGGTGGTGTTGCAGGAGTCCTTCAGCCTCACAAGTGGGAGAACTGCATGACTCTTGACCGAGGCTCTTGGGGCTACCGACGCAACGCACCAGTAGCAGCCTACCGCACCATCCACGACGTCATCACAGAGCTCGCACAGACCATCAGCTGCGGCGGTAAACTTACTCTACAGTTTTAACCTACAGTTTGCCCATTATTTGGGGGATGATCCATTTTCCTATGCATGATTTTTCCGAAAAAAAATTACAAAATTCTGGTGGGTATAGTTTGAATGTAGTGAGCTCAGATTATGGCCAGAGACTAACAGTGGACAGTAGTCCCGAACTGACTTGTAAACTTCTCTCCTCATCCCATACAAAATAACATTTAGAAAATTTACAAATATTTTTCATATTAAATTTAAAAAAGCATCACTAACGAAGAATTTAATTCCCATTCTTTACATCTGGGAGGACGAGGAAGTGCCTTCCCTCACACCGCCACCGACATGTTTTTCTCAACTGTTTCCACTAATTCTTTCAGGAAGACCGATAATTATTAAATAATCACAAATATCATAGACTAATCCCTGAAAATTAATTTTCAACTCGTGGCCACTGTCCTCACAGATGTCTGAAAACAACAGGCGCAATAATAGCGTAACAGACTTGATTTTCAGTAACTCAACTCTGAAAGAGCACATTGACACCAACAGCACTTGAGCAGTTAACCGAAGTCAGAGTTAAAACAGTAATGTAATGTTAGAAACATTGCGACTGCACGAAATATTGGATATCTCTCTCTTACTGATCTTCACTCACACAGGCAACATATTAATCAACGCGGGACCTACACACGACGGCCGCATCCCACCCATCATGGAGGAGAGACTGAGGCAACTGGGCTCCTGGCTTGACATTAATGGTGATGCCGTGTATGATTCAACACCGTGGACACACCAGAACGACAGTGTCACTCCTGGAGTATGGTGAGAGTAACATAAAGACTCGCCTCATCTTATTTCTGTATATTCTGTACCTTTTATGTATTGATTTTGTTGGATTTAGATCCCTACGATCATCACAACATCCATATGTTGTTTTCATTCAAATTTCGCAAATTCAACATTGGCCAGATGATGTCTGGTAACTGTTATTATTACCCAAGCTCAAAACTTAAGATTTTCAGCATTAAACTGCATCTACCAATCTTCCGTCCACGTAAAAAGCCTAAATCTTACGTCAAATGTTGTATCTGAAATATTCCCCCCCCCCTTAAATTTATGATAATGTGGGGTTTTGTATTTAAAATAGCTTTATTTATATAACCTTCAAGGTATTGCAATTGAATACTGAGGTAGCGAGGTGTTTGGTGGTACAGGTTCACCAGTAAGGGGGAGACGGTGTACGCCATGGTGCTGTCGTGGCCCCGAGGCAACCTACTGACTTTGGGCTCCGTCCTTCCCACACCAGAGACTAGCATCTCCATCCTTGGCTACCATGACAACGACATTAGACGCAGCCTCCAGGTAAGATGGTCCATCCTCCATTGCCAGGGACCTTCTGTAACCAATCTTTGTATAAACACAATACCATCAAGGTTACTTTGCGTTTTGAGACGAAAGTTTAATGGCGGAAGTTGTAATTGTATTAATTATATAAACTAAATTATCTGTGTATGAAACTAAAAGCATTATAGACTTTTGAGGATTTACCTAAGTAATGACGTTCCTTCAGGGAAATTGTTAATTTATATCATCACTTTAAAGACAATGAAAGAAGCGCTTTAAAATCTCACATATAATTGTTTTCAATCTTTTTTTTTAGTTCAAGTTTGTGAAGAAAGGGATGCAAGTGGTGTTTCCTCCCATGTCTGACATGAGCAGCCAGTGGGCGTGGGTGTTGGTCATGTCAAAGGTGAAGCCTGTCAAGCAGACCTTTCCCCCGCCAACAGTCATGTCCTTGCTCACCGCCCCTTAAGGCTCTCCCTAAGGAGATCCAACAGAACCACAACAGGTTCATCCCCAACTCCACTCCAGTTAAACTACTGCAACATAACTAAAGTCTAAATTCCTTTATCTGCCTGATTACTACCCTCATTTCCCAGATTTACCTTCTCCATAACTACAACTCCCATACCTCGCATCTCCCGTTCTCTCCACTGTTTACTCTTGTGATATATCCTCTGTTAGGTTCCAGAAAACTCTTTACAAAAAGAAATGTTATCACCCAAGAGTCATTTTTCCCTATGTAGATTAATTAAATTTTTATGAGCACCAAACTAGTTGTGTTTTCGTTAGCACCATTCTTTGTTGATGTTTAATTGTGCTTAATATTTTTTTGTAATAGAATTATGTAATGCAAAATCAAGTCAACATTCTCTGCACGTGTGAATTTTGTATCTGCAGGATACAATAAACATATACAATAAACTAGTTAAATAAAATTCACTCTTTCCTTTAGTGCCTTGGATATCTTTGGTTACAGTGATGTTAATTTGATAAACTGTGCATAGACTCTAGACATATGTCAGTCAACTCTGTAACTAACTCATCACAACTGTAACTTGCTTAGCTAAACTAATTTTAGAGTTTCAGTTTGATCCCATTATGTGCCTCATGTAAGCCTTTCCACTACCACTCACAGGATGGGTATGGGCTGTATAATAAATGACCTAAACTAAATAACACATTTGCCCGGCATTTCTAATTGAGTTATTATACAGATAATAGGATAATCTCATTCTTAAGAGACAGTTTAGCGTGATTGCACAATTCTACTGAACACTAAAAGGGTAGAAATAGCCTAAGCTACTCTATCCCTTCGAGACGTATTTTATTGTCTCAATAAACGTACTTAAACTGAACACTTACGCAAGTAAAATTTCGTACTACTAATTTGGACAAACCGGAAAAGTTTTTGTATTTATGTTGCTAATAAAACCTAACGTAACCTAACCATCTAGCCTAATACACACTGAGTTAAATTACATACATGTGGTATACCAGGCTTAAGAATATTTAAATTTGACTTTTAGCCTTATTTTTTCCGGACTAAAAAGTGAACAATATCAAATTCTACTACATAATTGTCTATTACATCAACATATGTACGATGGTCCACATAGTTACAAAAAGTACTATCTAAACAGGAGCATGGGTTGGGGAAATGTTGTATAGAAGAAAACTGTAATGGAGGTATTTTTCATAAAGTTGTTTATGAAAAATATTAATTTTTTTTCAATAGACCTACTGCAGTGTTCCTCTTTCTAACCTTCGTATAGGAGAAAGAACGAGTCCCAGCAGACATACAACGTAGTCACAATGTTTAATATCGTTAAGTCGTCATAATCTAAACAAAAAAGGAATTTATAGTTACGTATTGTCGTTGGTAGGGTGCGCGGGGAGGGTGTGTGGTCGTCCCGTCACGGGGAGGGTGTATGGTCGTCCCGTCTACAGGGCACCAGTGTTGCCAAATTGGGCTACAAATAGCGAATTGGGCTACTTTTGAGAGCCCCGCGCTCCCAAATTTTTAATTTCGCTACTTGCTACTTTTTGGGCTAATTTAAAAGCAAGATGTGCTAATTTGGGCTATTAATGTTAAGAATGTACGATTGCGAGTTACATGAAAGTAACTAAGCTATAAATAATTGTAATTAATAATAATTGTAAATATTAATTAATACTAAATAATATTATTTAATAAACTAGTCCCAATTCAATGCAGAGTTTTCTTCCAAGCACAGAAACTTGTAAATATAAATACAAGATAATAGATAGATCGATAAATAAATAGACAACTTTCAAATATTGCACCAAGTAATGGCGAGAGGAAAAAACTAGACAGTATACATTACATTTGAAATTAATAATATGAATGGTAATAAATTGGTGTATGTTGTATGTATACCAGACAAAGTCCATTTAATGGCAGAATTTAGCCATTTTGTGTAAAAACTTATATCTCATATTATTAATTATAACAGTAATCGAAAAAGTCATAGTTTGTATATACAAGAGATGAAACAGCGAGCCATGAGCTAGAGCGATGTGCTGAGTCCATAAGGAGGCCGAGCTTCCAGAGATACCTTCCTGTGATTGGCTGTTGCGGGGAATACCAACACTTTTTATGAATAAAATTTAACTAAGAAATAGGTCCTTGTGCACAACAACAAGGTTGTTGTGAAAAAGAACAAAATTTCTGTTTTGCACCTGACAGAAATCTCCATCTAACTGAATAATTTACTGGAATAAGAGGGCAGAGCAGCGTATCATTATTTGTGTCAGGCAACCCCCAATAATAACGTCCCAAGTTAGGTAGCCAGCCCATTTTATATAACATCTGTTATCCTGCAATATTTAATTATCACTATTAACACTTTAAATAATTAACACTTCACTTTTTTGGTAAATTAAAGTTGAAGCAGAATTCCATAAGCAGGATGGTGGGCTGAATTAAGATATTTACTAAGTGGATGGCACCTATAGCTGACCTTCCTGTGTTGGCTGTTGTGTGAATGTCAACAAGAATATCTACCAATGATATGCCATTTATTATGCACCCCATACCATCTGTGGGCGGAGCTTGGAACCTCCTACCCGAGCACAACAACCCGCCTTATGGGTTGCTGTTTGGCTATTTATAGTGCGTTGGAAAAAAAAAAGAGATGGCGTTAGTGTATTTGTGGGGTAATTTGTTATAGGTGTAATTTGATGTCAACAGATGGCGTAAGCTGTATCTTATGGCCACTGTTGACACAGCAGTGATTGATAGTGTCTGTCTTATCTGCCGACAGATGGCATCAGCTGTGTTATTATTATTTTAATAATATTATTACATTAATAATAATGTATTATTATTACTTTAAACACTGATCTATACGTCTGGTAGCTTATAATAAGGTTTTTATACCTTGCTGGTATTAGGTAACTAGAATTCTGCAATTATTTTTTTATCTACTGTTGAGGATATGTAAGNAAAGGCTCCATCCACTTAATAAATCATCTTTATTCAGCACACCATCCTTGCTTACGACATTCTGCTTCAACTTTAATCTACCTAAAAAGTGAAATGTTAAGTATTTAAAAGTATTAATATAGTGATAATTAATACTGCAGTACGTAACGGGTGTTACAGAAACATGGGCTGGCTACCTAACTTGTGACGTCATCAGTGAGGGTTGCCTCACACAAATATATCGGCGATACAATGCCTCCGCCCTCTTATTGGTCTACAATATTCAGTTAGATGGAAATTTCTGTCTTGTATAAAACAGAAATTGTTGTTCTTTTGTACAACAACAAGGTTAATGAGCAAAAGGACGTATTTCTTATTTTGCATTTTATTCATATAAGCGTTGGCATTCCCCGCAACAGCCAATCACAGGAAGGTATTGTTGGAAACTGCCTTCAACATAGTTGATTCCTAATGAATAACAATAAATTCGTTTAATAAACGAGTATTTAGGGTCAAGCTACAGATGAACATTATAGGATAACGGTGTTTTAAAGAGTTGAGAGCATTTAAGGATGATAAGGAATCACTTACTCGTGTCCGAAGCTAGACACAAATACAACAAATTATTAAGGATGGTAACAGAGTCCATTTCATGTGGTCTCCATCTCATGTTGGCCTCCGAATGCATGATAATGCTGATACGTTAGCCAAAGAATCTGCCTTTAAAGGAGCCGTTGAGTTTAACCTTGGATTGTCAATGAGCAATCTGAGAGCAGCAGTACACCGAGAACTTCAACAAGATCTTGTAGATCTGAGACAAAGTGAAATTGACACCAGTAATTCCATCTATCATCATACTATCATGCAAGAGGAGCCCCAAATCTATGGATCATCCAATAAAATCAGCAGACTTCTAGATGTTACTACTGCTTGGCTTAGACTCGATTACAAGTATCTCTGGGAATTCTCATTATCCGCTGATGTAGACCTAACCAAATGTAAACTGTGTCAACAAAATTATTCCCACACCCTCCGTCACTATGTGATGGAGTGCGAAAACATACGTGAATTTAGAGACAATTCTATAACCAATGTTCCAGCGATGTGTAAATATTTCATTCAAATGATCTGCTACCAGAATTTTAGCCAAATATCCCCAGTTTGCTAACTGTAGGTAGTAACTGATTGATTGTAACCTATCCACCGCTACCCACTGGATGGGGGGCGGTGTGCAGGACAAACATATAAATTGTGACACTAGCTCTCCACATATGTCAGTTGCTTAATTTAGAACCTGTATTTGAGGTCGATCTCGAACCCATTGTTGATGTGACGACTTATATTGAATTTTGTAACTAGCTCATCAAGATTGTAACTTGCTTAGCTAAATGAATTGTGGGGTTCAGTCCCTGAGCCCATTATGTGCCTCTGTAACCCTTTCCACTACCGCCCACGGGATGGGTATTGGGTGCATAATAAATGAACTAAACTAACTAACTAAACGGTGTTTTAGCTTGCAGCTTCGTTAGACAGAATCCCTGGTCTTAATTTTAATAATATAGAACTAAAAAGCGTATTTTATTGCTAACTTTTCGAGAAATAGATCCCAGTCTCATATTTGCGAACATTTATTCATTGATTTTTTGGCTTAAGTTCTTATCATAATCCCTTTTGCAATCTCAACACCATCTGGCTCGCATCTTGTAACTATCTTCGTTACTTAGCCTCAAAACCTTACATTTGTCTTACATATCCTCAACAGTAGATAAAAAAAAGTAATTGCAGAAATCTAGTTACCTAATACCTGCATGGTATAAAACCTTATTATAAGCTACCAGACGTATAGATCAGTGTTTAAAGCAATCATAATACATTATTATTAATGTAATAATTTTATTAAATAATAATAATACAGCTGATGCCATCTGCCGGCAGAAGAGAACACTATCAACTAGCTGGTCAACAGTAGCCATAAGATACAGCTTACGCCATCTGTTGACATCAAATTACACTTATAACAAATTACCCTACAAAATACAGCTAACGCCATCTGTTTTTTTTTTCCAACGCACTATAAATAGCTAAATAGCAACTAATAAGGCGGTTTGTTGAGCTCGGGTAGGAGGTTCCAAGCTCCATCCACAGATGGTATGGGGTGTATAATAAAAAAATGATGGCATATCATTTTTAGGAACTCTTTGTTGACATTCACACAGCAGTCAATCACAGGAAGGGATCAGCTAAAGGCTCCATCCACTTAATAAATCATCTTTATTCAGCACACCATCCTTGCTTACGACATTCTGCTTCAACTTTAATCTACCTAAAAAGTGAAATGTTAAGTATTTAATTATCACTATATTAATACTTATAAATACTTAACATTTCACTTTTTAGGTAGATTAAAGTTGAAGCAGAATGTCGTAAGCAAGGATGGTGTGCTGAATAAAGATGATTTATTAAGTGGATGGAGCCTTTAGCTGATCCCTTCCTGTGATTGACTGCTGTGTGAATGTCAACAAGAGTTCCTAAAAATGATATGCCATCATTTTTTTATTATACACCCCATACCATCTTGTGGATGGAGCTTGGAACCTCCTACCCGAGCTCAACAAACCGCCTTATTAGTTGCTATTTAGCTATTTATAGTGCGTTGGAAAAAAACAGATGGCGTTAGCTGTATTTTGTAGGGTAATTTGTTATAAGTGTATTTGATGTCAACAGATGGCGTAAGCTGTATCTTATGGCTACTGTTGACCAGCTAGTTGATAGTGTTCTCTTCTGCCGGCAGATGGCATCAGCTGTATTATTATTATTTTAATAAATTATTACATTAATAATAATGTATTATGATTGCTTTAAACACTGATCTATACGTCTGGTAGCTTATAATAAGGTTTTTATACCATGCAGGTATTAGGTAACTAGATTTCTGCAATTACTTTTTTTTATCTACTGTTGAGGATATGTAAGACAAATGTAAGGTTTTGAGGCTAAGTAACGAAGATAGTTACAAGATGCGAGCCAGATGGTGTTGAGATTGCAAAGGGATTATGATAAGAACTTAAGCCAAAAAATCAATGAATAAATGTTCGCAAATATGAGACTGGGATCTATTTCTCGAAAAGTTAGCAATAAAATACGCTTTTTAGTTCTATATTATTAAAATTAAGACCAGGATTCTGTCTAACGAAGCTGCAAGCTAAAACACCGTTTAGTTAGTTAGTTTAGTTCATTTATTATGCACCCAATACCCATCCCGTGGGCGGTAGTGGAAAGGGTTACAGAGGCACATAATGGGCTCAGGGACTGAACCCCACAATTCATTTAGCTAAGCAAGTTACAATCTTGATGAGCTAGTTACAAAATTCAATATAAGTCGTCACATCAACAATGGGTTCGAGATCGACCTCAAATACAGGTTCTAAATTAAGCAACTGACATATGTGGAGAGCTAGTGTCACAATTTATATGTTTGTCCTGCACACCGCCCCCCATCCAGTGGGTAGCGGTGGATAGGTTACAATCAATCAGTTACTACCTACAGTTAGCAAACTGGGGATATTTGGCTAAAATTTCTGGTAGCAGATCATTTTGAATGAAATATTTACACATCGCTGGAACATTGGTTATAGAATTGTCTCTAAATTCACGTATGTTTTCGCACTCCATCACATAGTGACGGAGGGTGTGGGAATAATTTTGTTGACACAGTTTACATTTGGTTAGGTCTACATCAGCGGATAATGAGAATTCCCAGAGATACTTGTAATCGAGTCTAAGCCAAGCAGTAGTAACATCTAGAAGTCTGCTGATTTTATTGGATGATCCATAGATTTGGGGCTCCTCTTGCATGATAGTATGATGATAGATGGAATTACTGGTGTCAATTTCACTTTGTCTCAGATCTACAAGATCTTGTTGAAGTTCTCGGTGTACTGCTGCTCTCAGATTGCTCATTGACAATCCAAGGTTAAACTCAACGGCTCCTTTAAAGGCAGATTCTTTGGCTAACGTATCAGCATTATCATGCATTCGGAGGCCAACATGAGATGGAGACCACATGAAATGGACTCTGTTACCATCCTTAATAATTTTGTTGTATTTGTGTCTAGCTTCGGACACGAGTAAGTGATTCCTTATCATCCTTAAATGCTCTCAACTCTTTAAAACACCGTTATCCTATAATGTTCATCTGTAGCTTGACCCTAAATACTCGTTTATTAAACGAATTTATTGTTATTCATTAGGAATCAACTATGTTGAAGGCAGTTTCCAACAAATACCTTCCTGTGATTGGCTGTTGCGGGGAATGCCAACGCTTATATGAATAAAATGCAAAATAAGAAATACGTCCTTTTGCTCATTAACCTTGTTGTTGTACAAAAGAACAACAATTTCTGTTTTATACAAGACAGAAATTTCCATCTAACTGAATATTGTAGACCAATAAGAGGGCGGAGGCATTGTATCGCCGATATTATTTGTGTGAGGCAACCCTCACTGATGACGTCACAAGTTAGGTAGCCAGCCCATGTTTCTGTAACACCCGTTACGTACTGCAGTATTTAATTATCACTATATTAATACTTTTAAATACTTAACATTTCACTTTTTAGGTAGATTAAAGTTGAAGCAGAATGTCGTAAGCAAGGATGGTGTGCTGAATAAAGATGATTTATTAAGTGGATGGAGCCTTTAGCTGATCCCTTCCTGTGATTGGCTGCTGTGTGAATAAAATGTATATATATATATACATTTATACATATAAATGTATATATATATACATATATATATATATATATATATATATATATATATATATATACATATATATATATATATATATATATATATATATATATATATATATAGATATATATATATATATAGAGATAGATAGATAGATAGATAGATAGATAGAAGATGGCAAGCACAACAACCCGCCTTATAGTTGCTGTTTGGCTGTTTATAGTGCGTTGGAAAAGCAACAGATGGCGTTAGTTGTATTTTGTAGGGTAATTTGTTATAAGTGTAATTTGATGTCAACAGATGGCGTAAGCTGTATCTTATGGCCACTGTTGACCAGCTAGATGATAGTGCTCTTATCTGCCAACAGATGGCATCAGCTGTATTATTATTATTTTAATAATATTATTACATTAATAATAATGTATTATTATTACTTTAAACACTGATCTATAAGTCTGGTAGCTTATAATAAGGTTTTATACCATGCTGGTATTAGGTAACTAGATTTCTGCAATTACTTTTTTTTATGTACTGTTGAGGATATGTAAGACAAATGCAAGGTTTTGAGGCTAAGTAACGAAGATAGTTACAAGATCCGAGCCAGATGGTGTTGAGATTGCAAAAGGGATTATGATTAGAACTTAAGCCAAAAATCAACCCGTAAATGTTCGCAAATATGAGACTGGGATTTATTTCTCGAAAAGTTAGCAATAAAATACCTTTCTAGTTCTTTATTTTTAAAAATAAGTCCAGGGATTCTGTCTAACAAAGCTGCAAGCTAAAACACCGTTATCCTATAATGTTCATCTGTAGCTTGACCCTAAATACTCGTTTATTAAACGAATTAATTGTTAGAGTTCATTAGGAATCAACTATGTTGAAGGCAGAGTTTCCAACAAATACCTTCCTGTGATTGGCTGTTGCGGGGAATGCCAACGTTTATATGAATAAAATGAAAAATAAGAAATACGTCCTTTTGCTGATTAACCTTGTTGTTGTACAAAAGAACTTCAATTTCTGTTTTATACATGACAGAAATTTCCATCTAACTGAATAATGTAGACCAATAAGAGGGCGGAGGCATTGTATCGCCGATATTATTTGTGTGAGGCAACCCCCACTGATGACGTCACAAGTTAGGTAGCCAGCCCATGTTTCTGTAACACTCGTTACATCCTGCAGTATTTAATTATCACTATATTAATACTTTTAAATACTTAACATTTCACTTTTTAGGTATTATATATATATATAATATATATATATATATATATATATATATATATATATATATATATATATAATATATATATATATAATATATATAATACCTAAGGCAGGCAGGTCCTTGTCAACAACGGCTTCTCCAATGGTTTCGTTGAAGACATCATAAGAAGGAAAGTGAAACGCCATGCAACCTCTGAAGAGACAACTAATACAACACCTATACCCCCTATTAGACTATTTTACAGGAACTTCTTTTCCACAGCTCATAAAACGGAGGAAAGGGTCCTGAAAGATATTGTTAATAGAAATGTTATCCCTACAGACAAAAATCAGAAGATACAACTGACGATTTAATATAAAACCAAGAAAACGGCCAGCCTACTCATGAGAAACTCTCCAGACACTGAGCAGAACGCTCTAAAAGAAACCAACGTCGTCAATGCCTTCAAATGCCCTCTTGGGGACTGTAAGCCTAAAAAATCTCAGTATATAGGCAAGACAACAACATCTCTTTCCAGGCGTTTAACGATGCATAAGCAACAAGGCTCCATTAAGGAACATATAATCTCTTCCCACAACCAAACCATCACCAGAGAAATCTTAGCAAACAACACAGAACTCATCGATAGATGAAGCGTCAGCAGGCGGCTTGACATCTGCGAGGCACTACACATCAAGAAGTCAACACCAGCAATCAACAGGCAATTAATGCACAACTATATTCTACCCACTTCAAGACTTCGCTCCAATATAGAAGCATCAAGAAATATGGGCCAATAGGCCCTCTGCAGTTACTTCCATCCTTCCCTTTAACTCATACCCCGACTCTATACCCCGATTCCTTACCCCGTTCTGGCTTGTGTTGAAAATCTGTTTTCACCTCATCCAAATACCAATGTAACATGTCACCTCACCCAAATGCAGGTATATAAAATCAAAGATGTTTTAGCTCTATTCAGTTATAGTTGTTGTGTGTGTGTAAACTAAAGTCTTTGAAAATGTAATAAGTTTTACGAAACGCGCTCAAGTGTCGCGTCAGACTAGAAATGAAAATGAATTTTGGAGAATTGATTTTTCATTTACCATCAACAGTAAAAAGAAACATAAGGAAGATCGAGAAAATTCGTGTTAGAATTATTAATCTTACTTTTTCGGTCATATTTATTAATATATGTCTACAGGAAAGACTGCTACCAAAATATACTAATATATAATATTAGTATATATATATATATATATATATATATATATTTTTTTTTATATGTATATATATATATATATATATATATATATATATATATATATATATATATATATATATATATATATATGTCGTACCTAGTAGCCAGAACGCACTTCTCAGCCTACTATGCAAGGCCCGATTTGCCTAATAAGCCAAGTTTTCATGAATTAATATATTTTCTCTAATTTTTTTCTTATGAAATGATAAAGCTACCCATTTCATTATGTATGAGGTAAATTTTTTTTATTGGAGTTAAAATTAACGTAGTTATATGACCGAACCTAACCAACCCTACCTAACCTAACCTAACCTATCTTTATAGGTTAGGTTAGGTTAGGTAGCCGAAAAAGTTAGGTTAGGTTAGGTTAGGTAGGTTAGGTAGTCAAAACAACATTAATTCATGAAAACTTGGCTTATTAGGCAAATAGGGCCTTGCATAGTAGGCTGAGAAGTGCGTTCTGGCTACTAGGTACGACATATATATATATATATATATATATATATATATATATTATATATATATATATATATATATATATATATATAATATATATATATATATATATATATATATATATATATATGTAGATAGATAGATAGATAGATAGATAGATAGATAGATAGAAGATGGCGAGCACAACAATCCGCCTTATGGGTTGCTGTTTTTCTGTTTATAGTGCGTTGGAAAAGCAACAGATGGTGTTAGTTGTATTTTGTGGAGTAATTTGTTATAAGTGTAATTTGATGTCAACAGATGGCGTAAGCTGTATCTTATGGCCACTGTTGACCAGCCAGTTGATAGTGTTCTCTTCTGCCGACAGATGGCATCAGCTGTATTATTATTATTTTAATAATATTATTACATTAATAATAATGTATTATTATTACTTTAAACACTGATCTATACGTCTGGTAGCTTATAATAACGTTTTATACCATGCTGGTATTAGGTAACTAGATTTCTGCAATTACTTTTTTTATGTACTGTTGAGGATATGTAAGACAAATGCAAGGTTTTGAGGCTAAGTAACGAAGATAGTTACAAGATCCGAGCCAGATGGTGTTGAGATTGCAAAAGGGATTATGACTAGAACTTAAGCCAAAAAATCAATCCGTAAATGTTCGCAAATATGAGACTGGGATTTATTTCTCGAAAAGTTAGGAATAAAATACCTTTCTAGTTCTTTATTTTTAAAAATAAGTCCAGGGATTCTGTCTAACGAAGCTGCAAGTTAAAACACCGTTATCCTATAATGTTCATCTGTAGCTTGACCCTAAATACTCGTTTATTAAACGAATATATTGTTAGAGTTCATTAGGAATCAACTATGTTGAAGGCAGAGTTTCCAACAAATACCTTCGTGTGACTGGCTGTTGCGGGGAATGCCAACGCTTATATGAATAAAATGCAAAATAAGAAATACGTCCTTTTGCTCATTAACCTTTTTGTTGTACAAAAGAACAACAATTTCTGTTTTATACAAGACAGAAATTTCCATGTAACTGAATAATGTAGACCAATAAGAGGGCGGAGGCATTGTATCGCCAATATTATTTGTGTGAGGCAACCCCCACTGATGACGTCACAAGTAAGGTAGCCAGCCCATGTTTCTGTAACACTCGTTACATCCTGCAGTATTTAATTATCACTATATTAATACTTTTAAATACTTAACATTTCACTTTTTAGGTAGATTAAAGTTGAAGCAGAATGTCATAAGCAAGGATGGTGTGCTGAATAAAGATGATTTATTAAGTGGATGGAGCCTTTAGCTGATCCCTTCTGTGATTGGCTGCTGTGTGAATGTCAACAAAGAATATCTACCAATGATATGCCATTTATTATGCACCCCATACCATCTGTGGGCGGAGCTTGGAACCTCCTACCCGAGCACAACAACCCGCCTTATGGGTTGCTGTTTGGCTATTTATAGTACGTTGGAAAAAAAAACAGATGGCGTTAGTTGTATTTTGTAGGGTAATTTGTTATAAGTGTAATTTGATGTCAACAGATGGCGTAAGCTGTATCTTATGGCCACTGTTGACCAGCCAGTTGATAGTGTTCTCTTCTGCCGACAGATGGCATCAGCTGTATTATTATTATTTTAATAAAATTATTACATTAATAATAATGTATTATGATTGCTTTAAACGCTGATCTATACGTCTGGTAGCTTATAATAAGGTTTTATACCATGCTGGTATTAGGTAACTAGATTTCTGCAATTACTTTTTTTATCTACTGTTGAGGATATGTAAGACAAATGTAAGGTTTTGAGGCTAAGTAACGAAGATAGTTACAAGATGCGAGCCAGATGGTGCTAAGATTGCAAAAGGGATTATGATAAGAACTTAAGCCAAAAAATCAATGAATAAATGTTCGCAAATATGAGACTGGGATCTATTTCTCGAAAAGTTAGCAATAAAATACGCTTTTTAGTTCTATATTATTAAAATTAAGACCAGGGATTCTGTCTAACGAAGCTGCAAGCTAAAACACCGTTTAGTTAGTTAGTTTAGTTCATTTATTATGCACCCCATACCCATCCCGTGGGCGGTAGTGGAAAGGGTTACAGAGGCACATAATGGGCTCAGGGACTGAGCCCCACAATTTATTTAGCTAAGCATGTTACAATCTTGATGAGCTAGTTACAAAATTCAATATAAGTCGTCACATCAACAATGGTTCGAGATCGACCTCAAATACAGGTTCTAAATTAAGCAACTGACATATGTGGAGAGCTAGTGTCACAATTTATATGTTTGTCCTGCACACCGCCCCCCATCCAGTGGGTAGCGGTGGATAGGTTACAATCAATCAGTTACTACCTACAGTTAGCAAACTGGGGATATTTGGCTAGAATTTCTGGTAGCAGATCATTTTGAATGAAATATTTACACATCGCTGGAACATTGGTTATAGAATTGTCTCTAAATTCACGTATGTTTTCGCACTCCATCACATAGTGACGGAGGGTGTGGGAATAATTTTGTTGACACAGTTTACATTTGGTTAGGTCTACATCAGCGGATAATGAGAATTCCCAGAGATACTTGTAACCGAGTCTAAACCGAGCAGTAGTAACATCTAGAAGTCTGCTGATTTTATTGGATGGTCCATAGGTGTGGGGCTCCTCTTGCATGATAGTATGATGATAGATGGAATTACTGGTGTCAATTTCACTTTGTCTCAGATCTACAAGATCTTGTTGAAGTTCTCGGTGTACTGCTGCTCTCAGATTGCTCATTGACAATCCAAGGTTAAACTCAACGGCTCCTTTAAAGGCAGATTCTTTGGCTAACTTATCAGCTCTATCATGCATTCGGAGGCCAACATGAGACGGAGACCACATGAAATGGACTCTGTTACCATCCTTAATAATTTTGTTGTATTTGTGTCTAGCTTCGGACACGAGTAAGTGACTCCTTATCAAAATGCCTTAAATGCTCTCAACTCTTATTAAACGAATTTAATGTTAGAGTTCATTAGGAATCAACTATGTTGAAGGCAGAGTTTCCCAACAAATACCTTCCTGTGATTGGCTGTTGCGGGGAATGCCAACGCTTATATGAATAAAATGCAAAATAAGAATACGTC
>WNGS01052365.1:15725280-15741749 GCA_020271785.1 Procambarus virginalis
ACAAGGTTGTATGTTGCTACTACTGCGCGTGTGCATTAGTACCGTGTTTCGCAGTGGCGTGTCCTTACTCCTGGGGTTTTTTATGCTTCTGCTCTTTCGTCCTGCCTCACCCCAGTCGTTTTCCTGGCATCTCCTTTGGTCAGTTTTGCCTGCACTGGCTGCTATGTTGGGGGACGTGGTCGGTTTCCACCACTTCATTGTTTGTGTGTTCCCTTGTTTTCCTCCTCTGCCGCAGGGGTGGTCTGCGTGTGTTCCTTGGCTTCTTGGCTTTTTTCGGCCTGTGTCCTGTGTGTGCTTCTTTGTCTCGGTCTGTTGCTGTTGCTCGTACCTCTTGGTCCGGGTAGGTTCTGGCGGCAACCCTTCCGCTTCTTTGGTTTCCTTGCTTGCCCTGCCACTTGGTTTTTTGGGTCTTGCGATGTCTCGCGTCGGACCCGTCAATTGTTCTCCTGGCGGGTTTTGCTTGCTTGGGATTTGTCTGTTCGGCAGACGTTCCATCTCCTTGTACCACCTGAGTTCGGTGGTCGCGCCCGAGATCTTCTTGCGGCTCCGCCTTTTTCCTGGGCTCGGAGGGGCCTTGTCGGGGCTGCTTCCGTCTGCCTCGTGGTCTCGCCTCCGCTGGTGGTCGGTGTCCCACCTGCGTGTTTCTCTTGGTGGCAGTATGGGGTGTTTTGGCGGTCCTTCCTTTTCCTGTACCTTCTTAGGTGGTTCCTCTTGTTAGCGTCGGCCTGGTTTTTTTGGTGGGGTTGGGGGCCGTCGTCGTGCCACATACTGTCGCCTCTCTCTCTTTTTGTGCGGCGCTGGCGGAGTCGCTTTGGCTTGCTTTCGGTCTTGCTTCTACACCGCTTAGTAAGCTGTCTTGTGCTTCGTTTCCCTCCGGCCTGTTCGTGCGCCGCTTGCACCATCCTGGTTTCTGGTCAGCGTGCTCTGTCTTCTCCTCGGTTGGTAGTGCTTCTTCGGTTCCGGTTTGTTTTTCGTCGGCTCTTTTCCTTTTGGCATTTGCCTCTGGGGGTCGGGTCGCTGTTTTTCCTGCTCCTTTGGTTTTAGCGTTTTGGTTGTTTGGGTGGTGTCCGCCTCCCGGTTCCGTCCCTTTGATCTTCCTCTGTGGGTAATTAGCTCCGGGGAGCCGACGGGGCTCCCCCAGAAAACCAGCGTTGAATGTAATGAAACGCCATTTTCTGGGTGAGTCCCGGAGGCTCCCCGGCAACCCTCCCTCCTCCGGTCGGCGGTTTTTTCGTGTCTTGACATCCAGCCTCAGAACTGATGGGTGGATAGCCGGCGTGGGAGGTCTGGGGCTCCACCTTCCCCCTCCCGGGGAGGGGGGAGCTGCGCAGACAGCGGCGCGGTGACGTGTGACGTCACACTAGTTTGCTTGTTTTTCTGTTTGGGAGTTCTATCCACTAGTTCGGATTTTGGTAGCAATTTTAACCAGAATAGGGTTTGTTTTGGGGCGCTTACCTTTCTGGGTGCCTGTCCCGGTCGATGGCAGACATAGAATGCTTCCAACCACACGGGGGCTTCTATAGGCCATTGCTCCCCGTGCCTCTCTGAGGGGGCCCGGTTCTGGCCGTGGTCTCCGGTAGGCCTAAGAACTCCATACACATGACTGATGCCAAAGTCTGAAATTAGCATATCAGCCTGGGATAGCTCCGGGGAGCCTCCGGGACTCACCCAGAAAATGGCGTTTCATTACATTCAACGCTGGTTTTTCATAGAATAATGGAAATTATAGAAAGGGACGGTACATAAACTATATCAGACCTTAAAAGCGTTCTCAGATAATGTAAAATTCTAGGTATCATTAGACACCAAAGGACTGTAACAAGGTCGAAGGAGGTAATAGGTGGCGAATGGAGTCTAATGTGGGTAAATGGCTTAAGATGGAACTGGGTTGGAATAAGCACAGACCACTTAAGAACTGCTTGATTTCCACAAAGGAACTAAACGTGACCAACACAGAGACAGACTTGCAAGTGACTACCTAGGCAGCATGTTACCCGATGAATGTACACAGTACTGTATGTGCAATGATAGAGGTTTATGTATTCAGTGGAACGTAATATACAGCAGTCATATGTTATCCACACATGATCAGGGTGTGTGTGTGTGTGTGTGTGCGTGCAGCAAGAGGAAGGGTACAACAGCTTAAAGTAAACAGGGAGGAAGAAAGGAAGGGAACTATCAGGGAAAAAGTGCCAAGCCATTATGACTATATAGCACTTGGAAGGGATAAGGATTTGGGATGGGACGAAGGGGGGGGGGTTTGAATGGCTCCCAACCATTTGGACAGTCGGAGAATTGAGGAACTAGAGTTGCCAAACTGGGAAACAGAAGAGCAAGAAGAGAATTAAAGCATAATAAGGAACACTACAGTAGCCTTACTGACCCAATCATCTATCTTGTGGTTATCTCGAGTTGATTTCGGGGCTTTTTTAGTGTCCCCGCAGCCCGGTACTTGACTAGGCCTCATCATGGTAAAATAGGATGGATATAGGATCCATAATAAACTAAACTAACTCTTCCTATATTATTAAGTATCCATTATCTATTAAGTAATTATCATTAGGTGATTACACACAAAGAGCATTGCAATAAATTGACCCCTAGCGTACGTGTTGGTAAGGGTACTCGCCTCCACAGCTGATAGTCTGGGCCAGGGTGGTGAGGAGGTCGTGGATGGTGAGATAGTCGGTGGCCGGAGCTTCTCGTCTGTACCCCAAGAGTGCTTGTCTAACGTCATGGCATTCTCCCACTTGTGTGGCTGTAATACACCTGTACCCACCCATTATGTTCATTTAAATGAATACTAATTGTTAGTTTTATTGTTTGTGTGAATGTATTTTTTAATTATCCTCGAGATGGGAAAATACTGTATGGGTATTTTTACATAGATGCCTGGTAGGGTTAATACACTATTGAATTTTAGAAACTATTCTGGTATATATCATTTACTAATCTTAGAAATAATAAACAAGGAATTTGAACCTCAAATATTTTGACATTAAAAGTTTCATCCTTAAGTAAGTAAAACTCTCTTATTTTCTATTTTTTTTTACAATAAATTTTTCTAAGTTGTTTTGCTTACACAAATTAATTTGAGGTTCAGTTTCAGAGCTCATTATGCATCTCTAACCTTTTACACTACCACCAACAGGATGAGTACAGGGTGCATAATAACTAAACTGTTTTGTCACCAGACATTAGAAATTATTATATCAAAAAAAGTTTAATGATATTCTTGTTACATATATTTTGACGTAGAAGCTGTACTTGTTCAAGTAACAACTCAGATTAATCAATGCCCACAAGATAAATTAGACAAGCTATATTTATTGGAGTTTCCAGTAATTAACCTCTCACTTACCTGGATTATAACGATCTTCGCAATTATAAAAAGAGCCGTGATGGCAGCCAATGCCTTTACCCCACCTGTCGTTGACAACGACGGTGTCCTTGACGGGGGATTCATTGAAAAGCCACGCCAAGAATATGGTCGAGTTCCAGTACCAGTCTTCAGCCTCCCAGTCGCCATCCGACCAGATCACCTCAGGATGGTATTTGTTCACCTGGTAGATCATAATTGCCTTTTACCTTATAATTGTCATTCATGCGCTGGTGAAGTCAAATACAGTGACATGTTTCTTCAGGGAAGATAATAAATACATGTGAAATTTCTCTTAATTAATCTTGCACCATCATAGTGTGGTAGCTGACAATGTGTGCTTTTTGTAGTTGTACCTGTGGCATGGTGATTAGCATATTTTGGCAACCAATTGGTCTTAACTTAAGAGTCCTGGGCAGGGTGAGGCATTTGGGGACATTTACTGACACCTGATGCCTCTGTTCACCTAACAGTAAATAGGTACATGGGAGTTAGTTGAAGGCTATTGGTGGCATCATTAAGAAAGACTAGTCATTGGTTAGGGGGGACCTTGGAAAGTCAGACAGGTTTCCTGTTTCTGACAATGGTGAAAACCAAATTAGTAAAAATTGACTTGACACCATGAGCCTATACTATTCTGCTTTGGTCAAAACATGATACATTCCAAATCCTAACGAGTAAATACATGAAGTCTACATATCACATTAAATAATATGCAACAGCATAGCAATACCCACACACATGTTTCAAGCAGGGGAAATAATGAATTAAAGGATATTTCCGATAATGTGGAAAACAATTAGGAGAAACCTTGACAAATTAAAGGAATCTTAAAGTCCCAGTTGTGCATAGAATTCAATCTAAAACCTTAAAGGGAAATGTCTGAAAGAAAGAGATTTGCATTTGGGTAATAAATAGAAAACTATTGGCATTGTCACGAGTTTTAAAAACTCTTAAACAGATAATATAATCGTCAAATAGATCGTACGAGATGCTTTCCCGCTAACATATATCACACAAAATTAAAAAAAAATTGTGGAAGGTACCACGCATGGACATGAAGTCTACCTGAAGAGTACTGTACTCACCAACTCGTACAATTCAGGCAAGGTCTTCCTGGTAACGAAGTTATTGGACGTGTATTGTTGGCTCTTATCTTCGAGGTAAAGGGGGTTGTACCACTCGAACAGGGAGTGGTACACACCCACGTGAATGTGTGGTGCAGTGGACCTGATCGCCTTGGCTAGGTCACCTGATGAGGGAAAATGCATGTGAACGCTGACCTCCATGAAGCGAGACCATCGGTCTACCATTCATTTAGTAAACATCTTATCTCATCTGGCATAAATATGCTCTAGTAAGGTTAAATAAACGTCTATTCAAGGTTGCATGAAAGTCGTTTCCCCAGATTTGCCCTGGTAGGGGCCTAGTCCACGCTGTGATAGATGTCTTAACATATAAGCATGTACACAAAAATAATAATAAAGTTGTCAACTCGTATCTCGACGTCAGATCGACCTGTAGCAACTATGTTAAGAGTAATTGCTCCAAAGCTCTCGGGAGTTTCATTGCAAGCATTTACACGTGCCTGTTAATTCCACACAACCTATCCCTAAGAATTCCACATTCCAAGAAGTTCTACACTAATCCTATGTGTCCTAATTACAATTTATACATAAATTCTTTCTAAGGGTTCCAGGAATCAATCAGGCCAGCCGAAAGGTAAGGCGCAAGATGGTGAACTTAGCAAGTTAAGTGTGCAATATAAGCCGTCAAAGTACGGATCGTGGTCGACAGGAGACATCTCCCGTCACACAGGGTGCAGTCGCACCTCCACAGATCTCCAGTATCATCTATTGATACTGGTGATGGCTCAAAAGGTCCACCACTTACGAGCTACTCATGCCCGTGCCACCTTTTGGGTGGCTTCATCTTCATCTTAACACATTCACAAGGGAGACATCTCCCGTCATGCAGGGTGCAGTCGCACCTCCACTTATCTCCAGTATCAGCTCTTGATACTGGTAATGGCTCAAAAGGGCCACCACTTACGGGCTATTCATGCCCGTGTCACCTTTCGGGTGGCTTAATCTTCATCAATCTTCATCAGGATCGTGGTCTTACGGGCTATTCATGACCGTGCTACCTTTTAGGTGGCTTAATCTTCAGCAATCAATCATCCGGGAGACATCTCCCGTCACGCAGGGTGCAGTCGCACCTCCACAGATTTTTTTTTTTTTGAGATATATACAAGAGTTGTTACATTCTTGTACAGCCACTAGTACGCGTAGCGATCTCCAGTATCAGCTCTTGATACTGGTAATGGCTCAAAAGGGCTACTACTTACGGGCTATTCATGCTCGTGCCACCTTTTGGGTGGCTAAATCTTCATCAATCAATCAATCACCAGCAACAATGTAACATTCGACGAGTCTAGTTCCTACTCCCACAAGAAGCTACAACCTCGCCACAGTAGATAGCCAGATTCCGACCATACTCATGCTCTCGTCCCGCATTCCGTTCTCTACCCCTGGCCTCGCTCAAGCTCTCTGCTCCAGGCCTAGTCTCAGCTATCAATATACGTCATATTGCATTTCCAACCGACCGATTTTATTAAATAAAAATCCACTAAACTTTTTAACCAATGTCACCCAGTAGTCCGTCCTCATAAGGTTTCTCAGCGTCAGGAAAATGGTCAATTGAAAGTGTCCTCTCCTAACCCATCCAAACCCGTATCCGTTACAGAGTAATTTCTACAATTAAACAATTGCCGAGTAATATAAACTCAACATTGATTCCCGGGCAAAACTGTGCAAGCGCAATATAACGATGTCTGCATTGACAATGTTAATCCCATATTTATCAAATATCTTTCGAGCATGATCAGATCCACAAGGGCCGTGACGAGGATTCGAACCTGCGTCCGGGAGCATCCCAGACACCAACAGACAGACATGATTTTCCTACTGGAGAAAATCTTGGACCCAGGGGTCGTAACGGAGAATATTGTATTAAATTACCCAGTTTTGCCTGGGATTTCAACTGTCTGAATAAAAGTAATGTAGCAGTATAAATATTTTTGAGGAAAAACAAAATATATAGACAAACAGGCCATCAAAACGAGGCAAGACATCAAATATATACAGGTAGCTAACCAAACAAGTCCCTCCTGGGTCCAACATCCATGGAGTTCCAGTTCCAGGAGTAGGTTGAAGGCCACATGGTGTAGCCCTCGTGGTGCTTGGCGACGAACACCGTGTAGCGAGCACCAGACGCAGCGAACATATTCGCCCACTCCTCAGGGTTGTAGAACTCTGCCGTAAACTCTGCCGCAAAGTCTTGGTACGTGAAGTTGGGTTTAAAGTTATCTTCCATAAACTTTACATAGTTTGGATTATGAGTACCTGTTGAAGAGATTGCAGACATCCTTATCTTAAAGAATACAATTATATAGGCCTATATCTTCTTTATATAAATAAATAAATAAATATAACTGCATTTTTACAAGGGGCTCAGTTATGTCCAGCGTTTCTGACAAGTTGTACGCAAAGTGAACAAATAATGCAATTAATTAATTAAATTAACATTACCTTTAGTGAAAAAATATAAAAAAAAAAATATATTAATGTTTTTACAGTTGTAATAATTTAATTAGCCATAATATAATTTATTTTATAAAGTGATACAGTATATACAGTGATACAATAGCACGTGTATAAACAAGGGCCAGATTCACGAAGCAGTTATGCAAGCACTTACGAACCTGTACATCTTTTCTCAATCTTTGGCGGCTTTGTTTACAATTATTAAACAGTTAATGAGCTCCGAAGCACCAGGAGGCTATTAATAACATAATACAGTTGATTGGGAAGTTTTCATGCTTGTAAACTGTTTAATAAACGTAACAAACGCCGTCAAAGATTGAGGAAAGATGTACACGTTCGTAAGTACTTGCGTAACTGCTTCGTGAATCTGGCCCAGGATGGAATTACAGATTGAAAACGTATCAAAGTAACACTAACACCGATGAAAATGGTATCATACTAATTAGCGGCTATTATTCTACAATTTGGGACTGTTTATTTCCATACTAATCTACTTGAAAGTTGGCAGAGTCCGATTCTGGGAGTCCGTGATGGTGTCTGCGGCTGGATTTAATTAATAAGTAACTCTGACTCCAACCCCGGGGGGGGGGTACGAATAGCCTAAGCTACTCTATCCCTTTGAGATGTATTTCTTTCTTATCTCAATAAAGATACTTTATCTTGAACTCCAACCCCATCCTTGAGTCATAGGACCCACAGACACTATTTGTGATGTCTGCTAGAGCATCTGTACAAATAATTGAGCAATAAGTGTAGACAGATGTCATATCGAGTTGTTTAAGTATAATTACAACGTTAGAAGTTTTGTTTTTGTCTAACGTGGTTGTTTAAATTGATTTGATAAGTTCAAGTTCGGTATGTTTTGCATGTCTGTCTATCTCTTTCTGCTTCTCTATATTTTGTTTCGCAATTTGAATGTCTTAAATTTATCGGCTTGACCAAATATTATGCACAAAGTCTTCAACCAATCTACCTTTTTAGACTATTTTTTTGTAACTACGCGCACCATAGTACAAATACTGGCATACTAATGGCTGTATATATGTTTAGCGTAAGTTTGTCAATCATCCACCGAGTTACACGACTGCATCTTATTAATAAGATGTTTATAATTGTGTATGTAAAAATTCGGTACCTTGGAAAAACAAACCGTAACTGTCTCTATTTTTCGCTTGTTACAACTTGTAATAAAGTTGTTTCTTCTTGGCTTAACGTGTTTATGACGTATTAGAACGTTGTTACAACTTGCTATATTGGTTGTTATAACTGGTTAGGTGTTAAAACTTGTTCGAACGTTGTACCAACGTCGTAGTTTCGGTGTGTGTTTGGCGGGATACAAATAAGAAGTAAAAAGATTACTAACTCTGCCAGGCATTCCAGAACCACTCGTTTCCGTAGGAAGGGACTGAATACAACCCCCAGCAGATCATGATGCCAATCTTGGACGAGTCATACCATGGAGGCAGCGGTCGTGTGTCCAGCGAGTCCCAGGTGGGCTCGTAGCCCCCCAGGGCCGCTCCTGTCGATGCAATTTATAAGTTTAATAAAAGCATCGCTACAAGTACATATACAACTTATTCATCAATAATTTTCCATTATTATTATGAAGGTTGCAGGAGATCGTGTCCGTGCCGCTTGCAACTGAATCTCCTTGTCGACGTTAGCCATTGTTTATTGTGCAGATATACTAGTATTAGTGGCCCTAATTTTATAATGTTTAATATTGAAGCGAAATACACGAAAATTAATAAAATGTCCGCTGTGCTTACTATATTAACCTGCAATGTTAAATGGGATTCTTGTATTGTGATTTGTGTATTTGTACTCACTGAATTTGTGCGCCCCTTGAGGGACTTGAAGTAGAGGGTGGTAGAAATAGCCTAAGCTACTCTATCCCTTTGAGATGTATTTTTTCTTGTCTCAATAAACATACTTGAACTTGAATAAAATGTTACTGCATTACTACTGTACCTATTCTGTATATAAACAGGAAGAAGAGATATTCACGTGACAAAACTTTAAACATATTTCCGAATGAGAATACAGTAAAACATTCAGGAATTAAAAAATTTGGCATTATTAAAATAATGTTCCACAAAATGATATTATGAGAAATACAACGTACTAATAACCTTTCACATGCTATTAATTGATGATCGAGTAATCGTATAAATATTTTAATATAAATAGGAGCAAAGATATCTACTAAAATACACTCAGGAGAGCGAATACGCAAGACCAGCCACAGATTTTGTTCACGTTAATTCCTGGCAATGTCAACAAATATATAGGCTAATCTAAGCAGAAATATGACGTTGCAGCTTCATAATTCCTTTTATTGGGCGTTATAAAACCTTAGTTGACCAGACCACACACTAGAAGATGAAGGGACGACGACGTTTCGGTCCGTCCTGGACCATTCTCACAATCGACTTGAGAATGGTCCAGCAGGACGGACCGAAACGTCGTCGTCCCTTCACCTTCTAGTGTGTGGTCTATCAACTTACTTTAACCACGTTATTGTGACTCATCGCCTGCATAAAACCTTAGCACCGTGCCCTGTATGACGATGCAGTGGCATAATCCCTTTTATTTGGCGTTATAAAATCATAGCACCGTGCCCTCTATGACAATCATTCATATCTCCATATGCACTAGCCTAGCCTCCACAACCCCGTGGGACCATTGACAGCTGTATGCTGCATTTCCTTCTTTTAGATATAAACCAACAATAACCATAAATACAGTGTTTATAATCAACATAGTGTCATGTTGGGGAACCTCTTTATGTTATACAACCTATAATAATACTACACAGTAGTGTAACGAAGAAAAAACTGACCGAACACAAAGATGAGAAGTGACAGGCGACACATCGGGTACAGCACTGAGCACTTGCACGCCGGCTGCTACACGATATTGGTAAGGGGGGGAGGGGATGCCTGTCGTTAGGGGTAGAGGGAGGGGTAGGGGATGCCTGTCGTTAGGGGTAGAGGGAGGGGTAGGGGATGCCTGTCGTTAGTGGAGAAAGGAAGATTAGGACAAAGATTCACTTGCTAGTTTACATGCAGACTATTACTGAAACCGCAGTATGCTTTTAGGCCATCAGTATGGCTGCCCGAAACGCTTTGCTAATAGTGGGCTATAAATAGCGAATTGGGCTACTTTGAGAGCCCCGCGCTCCCAAATTTTAATTTCGCTACTTGCTACTTTTTGGACTAATTTAAAAGCAAGATGTGCTAATTTGGGCTATTAATGTTAAGAATGTACGATTGCGAGTTACATGAAAGTAACTAAGCTATAAATAATTGTAATTAATAATAATTGTAAATATAATTAATATTAAATAATATTATTAATAAATTAGTCCCAATTCAATGCAGAGTTTTCTTCCAAGCACAGAAACTTGTAAATATAAATACAAGATAATAGATAGATCGATAAATAAATAGACAACTTTCAAATATTGCACCAAGTAATGGCGAGAGGAAAAAAATAGACAGTATACATTACATTTGAAATTAATAATGGATGAATGGTAATAAATTGGTGTATGTTTGTATGTATACCAGACAAAGTCCATTTAATGGCAGAATTTAGCCATTTTGTAAAAACTTTTATATCTCATATTATTAATTATAACAGTAATCGAAAAAAGTCATAGTTTGTATATACAAGAGATGAAACAGCGAGCCATGAGCTAGAGCGATGTGCTGAGTCCATAAGGAGGCGGAGCTTCCAGAGATACCTTCCTGTGATTGGCTGTTGCGGGGAATACCAACACTCTTTTATGAATAAAATTTAAACTAAGAAATAGGTCCTTGTGCACAACAACAAGGTTGTTGTGAAAAAGAACAACAATTTCTGTTTTGCACCTGACAGAAATCTCCATCTAACTGAATAATTTACTGGAATAAGAGGGCAGAGCAGCGTATCATTATTTGTGTCATGGCAACCCCAATAATAACGTCCCAAGTTAGGTAGCCAGCCCATTTTTATATAACATCTGTTATATCCTGCAATATTTAATTATCACTTATATAATACTTTAAATACTTAACATTTCACTTTTTAGGTAGATTAAAGTTGAAGCAGAATGTCATAAGCAAGGCTGGTGTGCTGAATAAAGATGATTTATTAAGTGGATGGAGCCTTTAGCTGATCCCTTCCTGTGATTGGCTGTTGTGTGAATGTCAACAAAGAATATCTACCAATGATATGCCATTTATTATGCACCCCATACCATCTGTGGGCGGAGCTTGGAACCTCCTACCCGAGCACAACAACCCACCTTATGGGTTGCTGTTTGGCTATTTATAGTGCGTTGGAAAAAAAAGAGATGGCGTTAGTGGGGTAATTTGTTATAAGTGTAATTTGATGTCAACAGATGGCGTAAGCTGTATCTTATGGCCACTGTGACCAGCCAGTTGATAGTGTTCTCTTCTGCCGACAGATGGCATCAGCTGTATTATTATTATTTTAATAATATTATTACATTAATAATAATGTATTATTATTACTTTAAACACTGATCTATACGTCTGGTAGCTTATAATAAGGTTTTATACCATGCTGGTATTAGGTAACTAGAATTCTGCAATTACTTTTTTTTATTTACTGTTGAGGATATGTAAGACAAATGTAAGGTTTTGAGGCTAAGTAACGAAGATAGTTACAAGATACGAGCCAGATGGTGTTGAGATTGCAAAAGGCATTATGATAAGAACTTAAGCCAAAAAATCAATGCGTAAATGTTCGCAAATATGAGACTGGGATTTATTTCTCGAAAAGTTAGCAATAAAATACGCTTTTTAGTTCTTTATTTTTGAAATTAAGACCAGGGATTCTGTCTAACGAAGCTGCAAGCTAAAACACCGTTATCCTATAATGTTCATCTGTAACTTGACCCTAAATACTCGTTTATTTAACGAATATATTGTTAGAGTTCATTAGGAATCAACTTTGTTGAAGGAGAGTTTCCAACAAATACCTTCCTGTGATTGGCTGTTGTGGGGAATGCCAACGCTTATATGAATAAAATGCAAAATAAGAAATACTTGTCCTTTTGCTCAATAACCTTGTTGTTGTACAAAAGAACAACAATTTCTGTTTTATACAAGACAGAAATTTCCATCTAACTGAATAATGTAGACCAATAAGAGGGCGGAGGCATTGTATCGCCGATATTATTGTGTGAGGCAACCCCACTGATGACGTCACAAGTTAGGTAGCCAGCCCATGTTTCTGTAATACTTGTTACATCCTGCAGTATTTAATTATCACTATATTAATACTTTTAAATACTTAACATTTTACTTTTTAGATAGATTAAAGTTAGTTTAGTTCATTTATTATGCACCCCATACCCATCTTGTGGGCGGTAGTGGAAAGGGTTACAGAGGCACATAATGGGCTCAGGGACTGAACCCCACAATTCATTTAGCTAAGCAAGTTATAATCTTGATGAGCTAGTTACAAAATTCAATATAAGTCGTCACATCAACATGGGTTCGAGATCGACCTCAAGTACAGGTCTAAATTAAGCAACTGACATATGTGGAGAGCTAGTGTCACCATTTATATGTTTGTCCTGCACAGCCGCCCCCATCCAGTGGGCAGCGGTGGATAGGTTACAATCACTCTGTTACTACTCAGTTAGCAAACTGGGGATATTTGGCTAAAATTTCTGGTAGCAGATCATTTTGAATGAAATATTTACACATCGCTGGAACATTGGTTATAGAATTGTCTCTAAATTCACGTATCTTTTCGCACTCCATCACATAGTGACGGGGGTGTGCGAATAATTTTGTTGACACAGTTTACATTGGTCAGGTCTACATCGGCAGATAATGAAAATTTCCAGAAATACTTGTAACCGAGTCTAAGCCGAGAGCAGCAGTAACATCTAGAAGTCTGCTGATTTTATTGAATAATCCATAGATGTGTGACTCCTCTTGCATGATAGTATGATGATAGATGGAATTACTGGTGTCAATTTCACTTTGCCTCAGATCTACAAGATCTTGTTGAAGTTCTCGGTGTACTATTGCTCTCAAATTGCTCATTAACAATCCTAGGTTACTTAAAGTTGAAGCAGAATGTCATAAGCAAGGATGGTGTGCTGAATAAAGATGATTTATTATGTGGATGGAGCCTTTAGCTGATCCCTTCCTGTGATTGGCTGTTGCAGGGAATACCAACACTCTTTTATGATAAAATTTAAAACTAAGAAATAGGTCCTTGTGAGCAACTACAGGTTGTTGTGAAAAAGAACAATTTCTGCTTTGCACCTGACAGAAATCTCCATCTAACTGAATAATTTACGGAAAAGAGGGCAGAGCAGCGTATCATTATTTGTGTCACGGCAACCTCAATAATAACGTCCCAAGTTAGGTAGCCAGCCTTTTATATAACATCGGTTATATCCTGCAATATTTAATTATCACTATATTAATACTTTTAAATACTTAACATTTCACTTTCAGGTAGATTAAAGTTGAAGCAGAATGTCATAAGCAAGGATGGTGTGCTGAATAAAGATGATTTATAAGTGGATGGAGCCTTTAGCTGATCCCTCCTTCCTGTGATTGGCTGTTGTGTGAATGTCAACAAAGAATATCTACCAATGATATGCCATTTATTATGCACCCCATACCCATCTGGGGCGGAGCTTGGAACCTCCTACCCGAGCACAACAACCCGCCTTATGGGTTGCTGTTTGGCTATTTATAGTGCGTTGAAAAAAAGAGATGGCGTTAGTGTATTTTGGGGGTAATTTGTATAGGTGTAATTTGATGTCAACAGATGGCGTAAGCTGTATCTCTGAGATCACCCACTCTCTTAGTAACCCACACAATGTTTGTGGGGTGAGAGTATAGGTAGTACAGTAACTGCGAGGTGATCATTGCAGGTAACCAGTTTACAAGGACTGGTCTGCAGACTCGTGCAACCATTGTACTATACTTTCTCGAGTCACAACCAAAGAAATTGAGTAGCATCACAAAGCTTCCTGCTCAATAGGGTTTTGAATATATACAGTAATTTCACTACATATGGTAAGCCCTTACCTTAACCACTACAGTATTTCATAGTTCAACAACACATGTCGTACCTTACCTTAACGACTCTGCCATATGTATAAACTGTGGCAAAAGGCTCTCAATTTGAGATCTATATTCCATCAATTTTTCATAGTAGAGGGAAAGTGTTGGCTTTGACATGCGCTGCTCTACTTGGCTGTCTCTTGCTTGAAGGCGCTGCCAATGAGAGGAATGTAAGATAGTGAATGCATCAGAGGATTCAATGAGGGTACCTCAATGCAAGTTAATATTTTAAACTATGTCAACCTATTATCTATAACTGCAATTCTATTATTAATCCAGCCTACATAAATAGAAAATGTGGTAATGACATAATGGCAATAACTATTATCTGTGTTAGCAAAACGATTGAAAATATAGAGATTCCTCTATAACACAAGAAATAACTTTTAATTTAATGTTTTAAATTAAAATAATCAAGAACAACTTGCATGTCAACACAAGAATACCATAAAAAGTACGAAACAATCTAGCACAATGAAATGGCAAGTTTAAAACAGTATTCTAATTAGTTTTATGTTGGCAAGAAACAATCCAAATATAACACATGGGGTGAATGTTCTTACTGTCATACAGTGCGCGCAAGTACGAAATGTTGTTCTGCTGTCATAGAATCCATCACAGAGAGTAGGGAATTAAGGGAGCCCTGTGAACCAGGATACGACGGAGACCGAGATGCCCGAGAGGCGAGAAGACAGTGCCGGCGACGCCCCTGCCCACTGCTAATACTTAACGCTGACATTGCGTCTTGGCTCCCTTGGTGAACTGGACTTACAAGCTTTTCTAAAATAAATTAAACTAAATAAATTTATATATATACTGTGTGTATATATATATATAATTATATACATAGTATATGTAGGGGTGACAATCTCTGAGATATATTTACCATAATCTGTTTACTCTCTTTGTACTATGTATTCTCTTTCTAGTTTTACTTATTATATGCCCTGTTAAGAATGCTGTATTTCAAGTGCACAGTACTTCAGATTAGTGATCCACTTTCAATGGCTAAAGCTCATCTTAATTTTCCTGCTGAAGAGAACTAGTATTTATTTATTTCAGACAATAAAGCCAACTCTAACATTTCAATTCCTTTTCTTTAAAAACTATTACTTTAGTACATTGATATCTAACTTTTATTTAATGTAAAATAATTAAGAGCTTTCCCAAGACATTGCAATTTTTACCCAAAATGACTCAAAGAATCTAAAAGCTTACTTGCATAATCAAATGTGAGAAAATGGGAACATTCGTCACACATGATGCCTCCACACAGCCGGCAATGGGGGCGGCGACGAGCTAGGTTGAATGAACGAGCGCAAAATGGGCATAGTGGTACATCCTTGTCCTCTGCCCACATGACAATGTTGCGCTCGTGAGCTGTAACGGTCATTAATTTTAGTCTATAATAGAACATTTCATGGGGGTTCGTGACTGGGTGCAGCAGTTAGGGGCAATACCTGCAGATTAGCTATAAACCTTTTGCATTGATCTCAAATTATCACTTTTTTTTATACATGATGTAGGGCAAAGCAACAGAAGCAATTTCTAAATTAAATTTACTGCATCAGTTTTGAATTGTAATTTGTGGATCAGAGAGTTGTATCATTGAAAGATAACTGTATTACTGTATATCAGAATAATCTGACTGAACTCTTAAATAGTTTCTCAGTAAGTCCAATAAGAAATGTTACAGTAAAATATAAGGCATTAAGTAACATGTAACCCTATATTTGAGCAGTAATAGGGTTACTGAGAAAACAATACAGGAAACTGATTCTTACATGTAGCAGCTATGTGATACAGTTAAAAAAAAAAAAAAATATGCCATGCCTACTGAATGCGTTTTGTCCTGGTACACACACTACCCGACATGCGGACATGCACACATTTGCATGCATACGCACACGCATGCACACTCACGTGGGCACCACATTAGAGAGACGTTAAGAAAGAATTTTTTCAGTGTCAGAAAGTTTAATAAATGGTAAGTGAACTAGGAGAGTGACTAGTGGTGGAGGCTGTTCTCATACACAGTTTCAAATGTAGATAAGGATAGAGCCCAGAGGCTCAGGAACCTGTACCACCAGTTGATTGACAGTTGAGAGGCGGGACCAAAAGAGGCCAAAGCTCAACCCCTGCAAGCACAATTAGGTGAGTACATACCCACACACCAAGTCGCACAGCACAACACTAAACACGTTACTCACCTTTTCTTTTCACTGGGTCATTGGGCAAATCCTTAAGCAGTTTGTCTAATCTGATGAGTAATTGTGCTGTGGTCCTCTGCAACAAAGGAGTCTATTCTTGCACTTCTTATCTTTTTGAAAAAGTGCCGTGGTACTCCTCGAAGGTCCTGTTGAAAGAATGTTGTTCTAT
>WNGS01052365.1:15744272-15751772 GCA_020271785.1 Procambarus virginalis
ATATACTCAAAAAAGTAGTCTCTCCGATATAATAATGCATATTGTTAAGGACAGGAAGCCATACCTAGGTTTATATCAAGGTCCCCCATAGGTTGAATGAGAGTATGCACTCAATATAAGAATGTCTGATTGTTATGCTGGTTCTAATAGCTGAATTTGAGATCAGTAACTGGAGACTTATATACCAAGTCATTGACCGTCAAACCTGGAATGCAGACGGTATTGAGTTTGACATTCTGGCGGTTATTGAACTGGGGGCTACTATTGGGTTTGATGCGGCACAGCATCCAGCCCACCCACCCTCCAGCCCGCCCACCCTCCAGCCCCCCACCATCCAGCCTGCTTGTCTGCCTGAATATCACTAAAAAGTTACCAACAATTTAACAACCCTGGATTTAGTGGTGCCCCATTGAATGGATGTTGTTCGGGTTTTCTCCAGAATGCAACCTACAACTGTTTCATAAATCCCAGGTATCTGTTTACTCCTAGATGAATAGAGGCATCAGGTGAAAGGAGATGTGTCCAACTATTTTTTTTTTTTTTTTAAGTGCACCATGATGAACCATGTAAGTAAAGAATGGGAAGTGATGCCTTTATAAAAGCATGTAGTGTGCCATACAGTTAGTCACATATTATGCAGATATGTGGTGTACCACATAACTGGTGTACTACATAACTGCACCACATATCAGTGTGGATGGTGGAAAGGGTTACTGTGAGCCCTACACATGTGCCTTATACCATATTCAGCTTTATGGTTATGGCATGAATTAACTGCTCTTTACTCCCTTTCCTGGACAGCAATGAATCACCTTCAATTCCTTTGTGAATTTTAATGTTACAAAATATTTTTGGATGCCATATTTAGAACAATCTGTTGAGTGTACAATGGCTCAATGGGCAGTCCGGGATGCAATGCATTGTTTGTGTGAAGTGACATGAGCCTGTCGAAACAAGCCATCCCTACTTCATTTCAGTGGAGACCATCTTTGTTGAATAAGTGGTATTGGTTAGAGAAATTATCCTTAATATATATTATATACAGTATTCTCCTTCCTGCAAGCAGAGACTTTATGCAGTTATTAAGAGTGACGTCTTCGTTGAACCCCTTCTGTCTTACAATGGGGACGAACACCTGAAATTAAAATGTTATTACTGTGCTTTTATCTTTAAGGTAGACCCATCTGAACTTCAACAATTATTGTGACTTCAACCTTTTCTTGTAGTTTGTTCCTTTATTAATGCAGTAATAGTAAGTATTATTTTTTGCACTTTTGAATACCTCATCTTCAGCAACTGTAGTGTCATCAACAAGGGCGCTTTCAGGATGCTTAGCTCCTTTTCTACACACGACCCACCAGCTATCCAGATGGGACTCCTTGTACCTCACCTTGTGGTAGTCCTGTACTGACACCTGTACAGAGTTCACTCAGTCTGTATGCCTTGTGTGTACAATGCTTGAATAAAGGTTTAAATCTGGACCATCTTTAAAGAGATCAGATTAAGTATTGACTACTGAGAATGCTAAGATGTATATCCTCGTAAGACAGGCTCACCTCACAAATTATAAATGCAGAACACACAATTTCAGATGTGGTGAAACTACATACAGCCTACGGGATGCCGAGGAGCTGAGGGTCAAGATTCTTAAGAAAGGCGACAGTCTCAACTCCATGGCCCAGCGTGTGCGGACTCTTGGTAGCACCACAGGGCAAGATGTGACAGATGCAGCTGTGAGCAACGTACCTCCTCCAGGCCCACGACAAGAGCTTCTTCAACGCAGGATACAATCAACCGCAACAGGATTTCTTAAAGAGCGTATTCTTAGCCTACCCAAGCTTCCCAGCCACCAGGAGTTGAAGGAACTGCAAGAGAGGAGGAGGTTAGTTAATTAATCTTTTAAACGTGGCATTTTATTCATTCATTACGCATTCGGTGATCTTTTAGCATTTATTTTAATAACCAATGCTGCACTTATCAGCAGGGAATATGAGTTTTCAGTTTAGTAGTTGATATTCATATATGCTTTTCATGTTTCTTATACATTTTATTATTCATCTCTAAATGTTATCAAAGCTATTAAAAAGAAAGGAAGCAATCTGAAAAAGTGAATTTGGAATGTCTCGGTGAAAGCTTTTTGCATTATTAGATATGGTAGCCACAATCTATTGAGTTAGGAAAAGTAAATTACTGAAGTAAAGAGTGTTTAAATTTTTCATGTGGGATAGGTAAATTGTTAATCAGGATGAGATTGAAGGCAGGTTGATAGCGTTAATATAATAATGACAGATTTGAAGCTGAAGCACGATTAGCAGCAGAGAAGGAAGCATTACGCAAAGCTGAGGAGCATGCTGCTGAGATCTTACGGCGCCGAGACAGAGATTCGAGAGACTCCCCACGCTCCACACCATCACGCTCCACACCGTCACGCTCCAGCAGCGTCACGCCTCCGTCTTTTGCCAGTCTTAAGAAACGCCAAGAAGAAGTAAGTAGCTTTAAAAATAATAAATGGATTAAATTAATTTATCAAAACTTTAATGAAGAGCTTAACATTATGGCATTGACCCTCAAGTTGCGCACCATTTTTTAGGTAGATTTCCTGGTGCACATAAAAAAAAAATTCTTTCTCCTTTTTATATTTAAAACTTCTCTTTTTGATGTCTGGAAAAAGAATCTAATCATTTTAGTTTGGCTGTAGTGAGGTGAAGAAATGTCAAAAACATCAAATTTTGAGAATTAATTTTCAAATCAACTATTTGTAATAGATTTCTCCTCCTCATTAATATCATCATGGTCCATGAAAGTCCTTGAAATTTTGCTTGACAATGGTGTTGAACATAGGCATCAGTAAATGGATGGTGAAGCACCTACCATGGTGCCAGTATTTTGTAATATTGTGCAAAAAGGCAATTAGGGCTTTCAGAATTTTCCCAATATGGCAAATGATTGCCAGAGATTTCTAGTGTCAAATGACTGATTGATTGAACCAACCAGGAGATGGCACGGGCATGAATAGCCCATAAAGTGTCAAATGATTTCCACAGGTGACAGGTGCACTGTTAGTACTTGAGGGCAACAGGAGCAGTTTAGGGGTTAATGGCAATATATTGGATATATTAATATACTTACTATATTAGTATATTCATTTATACGGGGCCTGAAGAGCAGTGCTCTATGTTCTTGGCTCGCAACCGAGGATCCCTTGCTTGGTCTCCCAGGCAGATGACCTGCAGCTGGGCTTGTTTCTTGGAACCTGATACCCCTGTTCACCTAGCAGTAAATAGGTACCCAGGAATTAGGCATCTGTTGTGGGTTGCCTCCTGGGAAGGGTCAGTATTTGACCTGGGGGAAGGGAGGGGTAGGGGACATCAATAGGCCTACCAGGCTTCCTGTTCCTAGCTATAGGAAACCATAAGATGAACCCACAAACTTCGGTAATACGTTTATTGCTTGTGTTGTGTGTCTATGTATGTATTAACACGATGTACTGAACGGGGTGAGAATAGCTTGAGCTAAAGGGAGCCGGTCGGCCGAGTGGACAGCACACTGGACTTGTGATCCTGTGGTCCTGGGTTCGATCCCAGGCGCCGGCGAGAAACAATGGGCAGAGTTTCTTTCACCCTATGCCCCTGTTACCTAGCAGTAAAATAGGTACCTGGGTGTTAGTCAGCTGTCACGGGCTGCTTCCTGGGGGTGGAGGCCTGGTCGAGGACAGGGCCGCGGGGACACTAAAAAAAGCCCCGAAATCATCTCAAGATAACCTCAAGATATAACCTAATGTGGGTAAAACAAATAAACTAGCCCACACACACATGAAATTACAGTATTTCCAATTTTTAATTATGTGTAAGAATGTTCCATTTTCATTACCAATAGTACTGTAGGAAAATATTTTATTTACCTATTTACGTAATTATAGAGTATAAGGATTTGGGTAGATTTTGGTAAATGTACATTTCAGGTTTTTGTCAAATTTTGCTATAGAGAGAGAGAATATACTCTGGATTTGAAAATTAGTTTAATTTAATTTCATGTGTGTGGTTACCTTGAGGTGCTTCCTTGAGGTGCTTCCAGGGCTTAGCGTCCCCGCGGCTCGGTCATCGACCAGGCCTCCTGTTCTCATTTTCACAGAGAACCTCCAGAGAAGCTCCACAGGAGGTTCTCACCTCCTGTGTGTGGGTTGGGTTATTCTAATCATATATAGTTCTGATTATCGCACACATTAAATTTTCCTTTCATCTTGATGTGCATCTTTAAAACAGTGACTGTTCCACACAGGTACTGGTTGACACAGGCTGGGGGGCCAATTCTTCAGCACACAACGTTACCGAGACGGATGAGCCCATGATCCAACAGATGAATATTATTAGGAATTATATCAAACAAGCTAGGTGGGTAGTGTTGTTATTACTCACCATAGTCGTAATTCAAGTGGAGCATGACTTCTTCCTGCCCGTTTTTGCTCTTGTGAATTTGGATATTGATATGGTGACTAGGGCATGGGCTAGGCAGGAATTTTTAGTCCCTTTATGGTATAAAGGCCCTAAAACCAATTTGTGATCCAGGGCCCCTGATAGTTTGTAAGTTTGAAAAGTTTAATAGTGTGAGAATTTGTTCGAATCCTCGTCACGGCCCTTGTGGATTTGTTCATTTGATGCATCACGCGATTGTGAATTGTGTGTGTAATGTAGTGTAGTTTGTAGGTGTTGGGAGCCACATACACGTCTCAAACCTGCAACACCGCATAAGTGCTGTTGCCGGAAAAACTTAAAATAAGAATGTGTGAATCCCGACTCTTTGATTGGCCTTGAACAATAACCGAGGAATCCCTCCGTTTCCCCCCTTGTACTTGGACCTGGGCCCAACTGGCCAATGCTGCTGTGCACGGTTTTGACACTGATAAGAGTTGGGAGCGTTTGGTACACTTGTTTTAACCTTGTAAAACTGATGACTGATGTGCTTTATTTTGTGAGACAAGTGATGGAGGAACTGAAGAGAGATGTGGAAATATATGGCAGACGTAAACTGACCAGTTAATTCTTAGATTTATTGACACTTATTATAATTTTTACAGTTATTACAATTACTACATAACAGAATACAATACATCTATTGCATTGTGACTTTTTTTTAATAAAATAGTCTCTAGCTAGGGAAGTGCACTGTAGATGATTTGACTAGTGAAGAGGATGTCTAAGCTCTTTTGTAACTGGGACAGGTAGGACAGTAAACACTGCTTGGCAGTATATATATTTGATATAATGGTTACAGTAGCTTGTTGTATGGCATGCCAGAGTTGTCATAATGTGAGGCTGGAGAATGCAGGTGGTGGCTATGTCAAGACACTGCTGGCAGATGGGTCCGTGGAGTGTAGCTTTAGACTAAGTTCGTTTGGTGAGATGACTGGGCCAAGGCAGGTCAGCAGTGGTGTCGCTCCTTGCTGGTCAGTGGTGGTGGTACTGCTGGTGTGATCTGGTGGTGATTATCTCAATGCTGTTTTCCCACAGGCTTATATATGTGGTCCATTGCCGAGAGCTGATCACGAGTGTGGACATTGCGGTAATTGCTCTGGGCTGACCATTGGAGCTGGTTGTGGACCAGCTAGTTTTAAGTGAACGGGGTTTAGACTGAATCATCTGTGGAGTCATTTGGCCTTTTTGATGCTTCATTTTATTCGAACCTTAAAGTTATCTGTAGAGCTTTACTTACTTGCTGGATGCTTTTCTGGTGAAAGTGACGATAACAGTCCCCTGTTTATCCCCCCCCCCACCCCCACCCCACGATAATAGTAGGCCAAACAGGACTCCTGCAAGTGAGGTGGTCCAGTAATGGGGAGGTATCTCAGTGAGATAGCTTCAGGGATCCACCGGGGCTCTACCAGAAAGAGGAATTTCACTCCATTCAATGCTGGGTTTTTAATAATGGTTAAACTTTAATTTTATTGCTTGTTGATATAATGAACGTTTTGGAATGCTTGGATACTTACATTTGTATGTTTAAAACAGAAGTCTTTTAGGTGCTAATTTTAACAGTATATTTTGAATGTAAATAAAAGGTATTTTTGGCAGTTCAGTTGACTGTAAAAATTTTTTTTATTGCATCATGTTGTAAAATATTGTCTTACAAGCATGATGCCCATAACTAGTTGCTTGTAAAACAGTGTTTTACATCATGATATTCATGAATTTGTTTCCTAGATAGAGGGGGCAATGATTTTAAGTGTTGAGTTTCATATGCTTGCATAACTGTTGGTCTTTCAGGGAAGCAAGTCGGTACGATGATGTGCCATTGCTGGAAGCTAACCTTCGAGAGCTGCAAGAGGAGTATAAAAAACAACAGAGACTCATGAATCCATAGTAAACGTCATGATGACTGCTTATCAATACTTACTCAGTTTGTGTACGTGAATGAGTGTACCAACTCAACAGTGCATGGAAACGAGCGCTCTAATGACTTGTACAAAGTTTTCATCTTGTTGACAAGATTTTTGTGGAACTCATTGTCAGAATTCAGAATTCTGGACAGGGTTTTCTTCTGTAAGTACGGTAAAGGCATAACCAGGCTGTCTGATCTGTCTATCCTTGTTTCTATTATCGAGTTTTAGATTTAGGCATCATTAAGCCTTCATTATAAAAAAGTAAAACAATAGCGACTTCAAAATTTGCCATTATATGCAATTTAATTTTTTTTTATTATGGTATAAACATTTTTATGTGCTATTTAATGCTGTTATAAGATCAGCATCTCTGAACTTTTAAGTTGGTAGTGAAGGCCACAGAAATGGCAGGAACTTCTTTCATGACACCTTCAAGTGAACTAGCTCGTACCTTTGATATTAACGGATGAGTCATACAAGAGCCAAAGTAACAAGGTATTTCTTAACATCAGTATTACATTTTTAATTAACATTTTTGCACTTTATATCTTGGTCTTTTTATACTGTACGTTAAAAGTACAGTGCTATAGCCTGGAAAATGAGTGTCTAATGATGTGCTCGTAGAAAATGTGTGTCAAATTGAAAGGTAAGTGTTTTTTATGTGAGAAAAGTGCTGTTTTCTAGGGTAACTGCATTATATGTGAGAAAGTGCTGTTTTCTATGGTAACTGCATTATATGTGAGAAAGTGCTGTTTTCTATGGTAACTGCATTATATGTGAGAAAGTGCTGTTTTCTATGGTAACTGCATTATATGTGAGAAAGTGCTGTTTTCTATGGTAACTGCATTATATGTGAGACAGTGCTGTTTTCTATGGTAACTGCATTATATGTGAGAAAGTGCTGTTTTCTAGGGTAAGTGCATTATATGTGCAAACATAGGCAGACAAATTTGGGGAATGTGACGTGTGTGTTCGCTGTCCTGGATCGTAGCCGGGTTGGTTCTCACCACTGACCAATGCCTGTATTCCATACTAAGTACGTGGTTATATTTCATAAATAATGTAAATATATTTTGATCACTCATTGATTTGGCTGGGCGTCATTTAAACGTTTACCTCTGAAG
>WNGS01052365.1:15756772-15765513 GCA_020271785.1 Procambarus virginalis
TAATATTATCCCTTACCAGGAATTGCCTAAATATTGGCAGTATTCAGGTCTCCACAAACTAAAACTTTGTACACCTGTAGAAAGAATGACGACACTGTAAATATTTAAAGTCATAACACCCAATTGTGTTAGTCTTTATATACAACTTTAGAGTATACTCGGTGTACTGGTGTAAAAAAAAAAACAGTAGTAAAGATATGTTTTATCATAAATGAGAGAAAAATTAATGATACCAATGCCAATAGAGTAAGAATAGGGTAAGATTACCAGTCCTTGGGCACTTAAGCCACTTTAACCTTTTTATTTCACTATCAAAAAGATCATTTTTTGACAAATCTTTGGCATTAAGGTTGTTTATAAAATTAGACAACAATCAAGTCTATTGAAGTAATATCTTTCAAGGTATGTGTCAGTGTGTCATTCCTCAATGATTTGGTCCGGAGCAAGACGATGGCCACCTTGGCATCAATGGTCAAACTTGACAAAAAAAATATTACTAGTACACATTATAATATTTATTTACATTATAATTCAATGTCAGGTCACATGCTGATATTGGATTACTATGATGAATATTAAAACATCCTTAATATATTATACTCAATGTATAAAAACATAGTACTGTATTAATTTTAATCACCAAGACTGAATAATTATAACTGGGATCGGTCCAGCATTTATATTTACCTAGTCTCCTTACTTCAGGTCCCATCTTAAACACAATCAGCTATCCAAAAATGTGGGACTGACAATTTTCTCTAACCTGTGATTCACATTTTTGAAGTTTCCTTTTAGATATCATCCATGCTGGCATATAAAACTAATGTGCAGGCATTTTATACCATATTCACAGGCGACATATTGGCACGCACACACCTTGTATCCACAGGCTTTTCAACGCTGTACTGTAAGCACATTTTGCGATAACACCCCGTACATTTGGATCAGGTTCTAATAAGCCTGTCATTTTGGCAGCTCACCAGTAACTTCTTCCTACTCCTGTTACTGGTGCCATATTCTTAAGAAGACCAAACAAATTTTTAGGGTAAGAAAAGTATTTATTTAATCTTGTTTATTTTATCCAAGATACACATGATACCCAGAAGTCTTATCCATATGGCCCCGACCCCTGCGGATACGGTACTGTATATATATTGGGCAACAGTTTTGTTGCCTAATATAGCTGGGAGTGGCCGATGATTGGCAACATTACAATAATGTAAACTTTCGAGGAAAAGAAGCAAAATCGTAATCAGTTTATAGTTTTAATTATGGGGTATATATTCTTGCATGATCAAAAATTACAGAATTACTAGTGTACAGGTACTGTAAAAATTATTACTACTCCAGATATGTTTTGTGATACTTTTGGATCTGATTAGCCTTTTTGTTAGTAGATTTTACAATGTTATACAAATTCATTGTTTTACTTTAGAAACCTTGTTTTGATCTCAGATTTTTAAACTGTTTCACATTGGCTTTGCCGGAGGTCGTCTACTGGGCGATTTTGTATGTACAGTAATCAGAAATTTTCACTCAATAGTTAATCATCTCATCTAACCATACTCTGTTCATTTAAATTTTCAAGCATAACTTCTCTTTCATGATATAAAGACATTTATTGTTTAGACTCAGCTTTGTTGTAGAATTAAATGAAAGTAGACAAATGGTGTTTGGTGGTAATAAAATTAATTTTCTTGTAAGTGTTAAGAAACTAATTTTTTTTAGATTGTAGATTGACCAATGTAATAAAGACTACATCATTCCAAATTTGTTATACAATGATTGTTCTATGATAATTGCCATTTGTACAGTATAATGAATTATCTTTGGTCAGCAATAAAAACCTAATTATGCAACTAAATTCTATTCTGTTATTCCTATTATATGAAGTCTAAAATTGACTGCTTAAGTCTCCTGAGTTTAATAACATTCATGTGTTTAGTTTACACACAGGAATTGGTATATCGTTCTCTGCCAATGACAGGAAGCCTGTGCATGGTTCATCAAAGTACTCCTAGCCAAAAGTGAAGCTGCTGTTGTGTGGCCACCCATCCAGTTACTGACCAGACTCGATGGCACATATCCTAAGTAAGATATACGTCATGCATAGTCTCGGGTAATTCCAGCACAGTACTGCTAGATTTCTCCATGTTTTCTTCCACTATGCAATGCTTCCACTTCCTACTATGCATTGTCTGGTCATTTATTTCACTTGCAAACACAAAAAAACACAAGGCATACATTTCATGGTAAATATAAACTTAGAAGTGTTTTGGGTTATTTATTTTTCATTATCATTCAAAGTTTGACTACAGTTTGGTTTGAACATAAATGTTGCCGTTTTAGCTGTGCACATATTCATGGTTGTGCACATGGGTGATACCGACCCTAAGAGAATCATAACCAGATGAGTTGGTTAGATATAACAAAAATTGTTGGCAAACTGCCCAAATCTTGAAAGAATCTCTGGAGTAATTATAAAGTACCAATCTCCCACATATTCTCATGGACGTGTGTAATGAACATGGCTCAACTTCCCTGCACAGACAAGGAGGCTGCACAAGCTTCAATATTAAGTAAATAGCTGTAAAATGGCTTCATATTCAGCTGTGTCTGATGTCTGAGCTGGTGTGACTCCCGACATGGCTAGCACCCACACCCACTGGCTGGTCACCTGTGACATCCGTGGGAACGTCACTTTGAGTCCATCCGCTCCATCCATAAACTGGAGGAAAATGTTCCCAGATGTGAATATTGTTGATTTCAGTGTTGAGTATAATTTTAAAAAGAAATTTCAACATTATTGAGCATAATTACACAATCCTTTGAGCATATTAAAGCATTCACATTTTCAGAAAGTTAACAAGTATTGAATATATTGTAATGTGGGGCCAAGGAGCATTAAAAGACAATGCTATACATGGTATTGTTCCAGATTTAACAAATTCAGCAAGCTTTTATGTTCATTAACAATGTAATGTAATGTGGTTACAGTCTGCAAAAGTCCAAACAAATTTTCAGTCAGAAAGGCATTACAATACTGAATGGAATATACAGTCGAGAGTCTCCTCTTTTGTCAAGGTTCCAGGCTTGGCTAACATATCTTGCAGTTAGCAAGAAAGCAAAGAAAGCTATACTTAGAATAGCTATACTTATACTATATACAAAGAAAGCTTGGGAAAGCAAAGCAGCTATACACATATAGCTGCTTTATGGCAAGATCTAAACAAAATAAGGCATTTTCTTCATAATTCTTAACTATTCTCATTGGGTTCTTCAATTGTTCTAACTTAACTATTCTCAACCTAGGTTTTTCCATAGCAAATTTTTTTTTAAATGGTACAATTGAAAACAATACTGTATTGTAGTTTCATCATGTTTGGAAAATGATGACAACATTATTATTCAGATATTTTCAATTGTCACCCCCCATGAAAGTAGAGATTTTATAAACAATATACTTACTTGTAACTACTTTTCAGACTTTTATTCTGTTTTCGGTGATCAATGAAAATTGGATAAATGTGACAGGGGCAAGTAATGGACGACTGCTATTTTGAATAACTAATTTAGTTTCCTATACTACTCTCTTGTCTGGTCAACTGCCTCTCCACCCTGTACAATTTGGAAATGAGAATGCTAACAGTAACACGTGCCAAGGTATTGTTAACACCTTGCTAACAATTACAAGGAGCCAACTCACCTCAAGCCTGCTGCCAGAATAACCCAACATTGTAACACTTGTCTGGGAAGTGGAGAGGACCGAGCCCAAGGTTAATGTGTCACCTTTGGGCCAACTCAACACGATGCTGTAGACCAGGTTACCTTTCTGAGTGTACCTGTGTGATACAATAACCAATCACAATTTGGGACAAACTGAAATGACATTTACTGTTTATTGCTCTTAGCCGAGTGACAATTTATTTCCGAGGGATATCACGTTCACCTGCTTTCTAACAGAAGGTTTCTTAGGATTATCTTGAGATGATTTCGGGGCTTAGCAGCCCCTCGACCAGGCCTCCTTTTTGTTACGCAGCCCGTAGCAGCTGTCTAACTTCTAGGTATCTATTTACTGTTAGGTGACAGGGGCATCAAGGTGAAAGAAACTGCCCATTTGTTTTCGCCTCCACCGGGGATCGAATCCGGAGCCTTAGGATTATGAATCTGAAGCGCTGTCCACTCAGCTGTCAGGCCCCAGCTGAGGTTTCTTGTATCCAAAAAGACAGGATTATGGAGGATGAGACAGGATGACATTCTGGCTCCACTAGGAACTTTTCAAACACTCCCTGCAGGTAGGTTCATGATAAGTGTTAAGAAGTCACTGGAGTACACTAAATCCAACCCAAGTTGACTAAGTTTAAAGGAAGGTAACTCAAAGGCCTTCCAAATACTACTTTGGCAACACAGGTGACTACCAAAAGATGGCTCTAGTTGACTACAATGGTCAGCACCCACCAATGCCAGACAACAGCTGCAGCATCACCACCACACATTATGTATATGTATGTATATTTATTTACTTACAAGAAAGTGGATTGGGTACCTTCATATAGGTACAAAAGGTACATACATACATACATTTCTATATATACAAGACGGTACATTGGTACATTTTGATATTCCTGACACAAACTTCATATTCTTCATTGTGATAAATGTTAACTGGCATTCAAGGACTGGATTTTTAGTAAAGTTTTACCTGGTATCACTGTACTTAAGGCATGTCAGTGAATACTAGTGCTAGCATTTACTTGCAGGACAATTAATGTCCTTGATAATATCTGGATTGTGCTGTGGTCAGAGGTTGTGATGGGGGGTATGCAGTAGTGGATTAGCTCTCAAGACATACCAATATATATTCACAGTTCTCTGAAGGGGTCTTAGACTGTTTAAGAAGTTCCTATCTATGATGCCAGTGCCAGAAAGTTGTCCTGACCGACTATGGATCACACTATCCTTTGGCCACAACGAATCCTGCCTCAGAGTGCAGCTGAAAGATCAGCTCAGAAAGACACTTCATATAAAATCTCAAATTTTTCAGATTACCCGTTTCTACTGTTCTAACTTGTTCACATACATAAAATACCATCATCTTTTAAACGTATATAAAAGTCAACATTGTCACCTGTACCCTTGCAACTTGAATTTCACACACCAACCCCTTGAACTGCATTAAGAGAAGCTATTCTTTGCCCCTTACTACTTTAATCATAAACAGGGAGCTACTTCCTTGGTTAGGTACTGTGCAGTGTATGTCCTATGACTTTCCACCTCCTCCCTTTACAACACAAACCATGACTCACCATGCTCCAGGTGTCACACTAGTTGTGGTGTTGACTCACTGTGACTCACCATACTCCAGGAGTGACACTGTCGTTCTGGTGTGTCCACGGTGTCGAGTCATACACGGCATCACCATTGATGTCGAGCCAGGAGCCCAGTTGCCTCAGCCTCTCCTCCATTATGGGCGGGATGCGGCCATCATGTGTCGGACCCACATTCACAAGCAAGTTGCCTGGACGATACACCTTCCAAAATTAAGGGTCATGTAATTGAAGATCCAAAACATTAACCCATTTTAGTTTGCAATCATTAAGTCAACTGTGCCCTGCAGGTTCCTTTGTATGTAGAACTGAAAAACAAGAGCTACAAGAGAGAGGCTAGAGGTGTTAATCACTACATAGTGTAGTGTATGATCACTACATACAAAATAGTAACAGGAATCTACAAAATTGAGAGGGGAATCCTTGAAACTTGCACCTTCAAAATTAGAGAGGTCATAGATTCAAACAAAGGTGCTGAAAAAAATATTAGAAATTTCTCTTTTGCAAACAGTGGTAAATGGTTAGAACGAGTTATATGAGTAGGTAGAGGATGCCAAAGCAATTAGTACTGTAGTTTCAAAGCGTCATATAACGAGTACTAGGAAGATGGTAAATTACAAGTGTAGCTTTCATCCTGTAACTACACTTAGGTAATTACACACACACACATCAACACTGGTCCATACAGGATGCTACTATGCAAACTTAAGAAACAAGATGAGGAAAGAAAGTGTGTTGAACAAGGCAAGAGAATACTTATTAAATAGAAAACTAATAGTAGCAGTAGGGAGACTGAAAAAGTTAGAATGGAGGGAACTAACTAGCAGAGCACTATATACTTTCTTTTATATGCCAATGATTAAGTAAGGAAACACGATCCAGTGTGTCAATGACTACTCCACCTAACTTTCTCTTCAGTTAAAGTCATGAGTTTTGAGACTATGGTGTGGAGACCACAATTTCAGTACAAGGTGATGGTAAGTGGGACTAGAAGTTTTTTTTTTCAGAATTAAGTGGGTGAATATGCGGTATTTCAAAAGGAATTAAAAATAATCTCACACCATGTAGGTTTGAAACAATTTAATAATTTCAATTGAATAATTAATTTTTAATTTAATTAATTTCTTTATTTAAATCCATTTTTTCATAGAATAATGGAAATTATAGAAAGGGACGGTACATAAACTATGTCAGAACCTTAAAAGCGTTCTCAGATAATGTACAAATTCTAGGTATCATTAGACACCAAAGGACTGTAACAAGGTCGAAGGAGGTAATAGGTGGCGAATGGAGTCTAATGTGGGTAAATGGCTTAAGATGGAACAAGCACAGACCACTTAAAGAACTGCTTGATTTCCACAAAGGAACTAAACGTGACCAACACAGAGACAGACTTGCAAGTGACTACCTAGGGCAGCATGTTACCCGATGAATGTACACAGTACTGTATGTGCAATGATAGAGGTTTATGTATTCAGTGGAACGTAATATACAGCAGTCATATGTTATCCACACATGATCAAGGTGTGTGTGTGTGTGCGTGTGTGTGTGTGTGTGTGTGTGTGTGTGTGTGTGTGTGTGTGTGTGTGTGTGTGTGTGTGTGTGTGTGTGTGTGTGTGTGTGTGTGTGTGCGTGCAGCAAGAGGAAGGGTACAACAGCTTAAAGTAAACAGGGAGGAAGAAAGGAAGGGAACTATCAGGGAAAAAGTGCCAAGCCATTATGACTATATAGCACTTGGAAGGGATAAGGATTTGGGATGGGACGAGGGGGGGGGGTTTGAATGGCTCCCAACCATTTGGACAGTTGGAGAATTGAGGAACTAGAGTTGCCAAAACTGGGAAACAGAAGAGCAAGAAGAGAATTAAAGCATAATAAGGAACACTACAGTAGCCTTACTGACCCAATCATCTATCTTGTGGTTATCTCGAGTTGATTTCGGGGCTTTTTTAGTGTCCCCGCAGCCCGGTACTTGACTAGGCCTCATCATGGTAAAAATAGGATGGATATAGGATCCATAATAAACTAAACTAACTCTTCCTATATTATTAAGTATCCATTATCTATTAAGTAATTATCATTAGGTGATTACACACAAAGAGCATTGCAATAAATTGACCCCTAGCGTACGTGTTGGTAAGGGTACTCGCCTCCACAGCTGATAGTCTGGGCCAGGGTGGTGAGGAGGTCGTGGATGGTGAGATAGTCGGTGGCCGGAGCTTCTCGTCTGTACCCCCAAGAGTGCTTGTCTAACGTCATGGCATTCTCCCACTTGTGTGGCTGTAATACACCTGTACCCACCCATTATGTTCATTTAAATGAATACTAATTGTTAGTTTTATTGTTTGTGTGAATGTATTTTTTTAATTATCCTCGAGATGGGAAAATACTGTATGGGTATTTTTACATAGATGCCTGGTAGGGTTAATACACTATTGAATTTTAGAAACTATTCTGGTATATATCATTTACTAATCTTAGAAATAATAAACAAGGAATTTGAACCTCAAAATATTTTGACATTAAAAGTTTCATCCTTAAGTAAGTAAAACTCTCTTATTTTCTATTTTTTTTTTTACAATAAATTTTTCTAAGTTGTTTTGCTTACACAAATTCATTTTGAGGTTCAGTTTCAGAGCTCATTATGCATCTCTAACCTTTTACACTACCACCAACAGGATGAGTACAGGGTGCATAATAACTAAACTGTTTTGTCACCAGACATTAGAAATTATTATATCAAAAAAAGTTTAATGATATTCTTGTTACATATATTTTGATGTAGAAGCTGTACTTGTTCAAGTAACAACTCTGATTAATCAATGCCCACAAGATAAATTAGACAGGCTATATTTATTGGAGTTTCCAGTAATTGACGTCTCACTTACCTGGATTATAACGATCTTCGCAATTATAAAAAGAGCCGTGATGGCAGCCAATGCCTTTACCCACCTGTCGTTGACAACGACGGTGTCCTTGACGGGGGATTCATTGAAAAGCCACGCCAAGAAGATGGTCGAGTTCCAGTACCAGTCTTCAGCCTCCCAGTCGCCATCCGACCAGATCACCTCAGGATGGTATTTGTTCACCTGGTAGATCATAATTGCCTTTTACCTTATAATTGTCATTCATGCGCTGGTGAAGTCAAATACAGTGACATGTTTCTTCAGGGAAGATAATAAATACATGTGAAATTTCTCTTAATTAATCTTGCACCATCATAGTGTGGTAGCTGACAATGTGTGCTTTTGTAGTTGTACCTGTGGCATGGTGATTAGCATATTTTGGCAACCAATTGGTCTTAACTTAAGAGTCCTGGGCAGGGTGAGGCATTTGGGGACATTTACTGACACCTGATGCCTCTGTTCACCTAACAGTAAATAGGTACATGGGAGTTAGTTGAAGGCTATTGGTGGC
>WNGS01052365.1:15765894-15785507 GCA_020271785.1 Procambarus virginalis
AATATTGTGCGTGTCTTTTTACATGTATGATGCAAATACTGTATTGATATAAAGATCTTTGTGGCTGTAGTTTCTGTTTACCTTGACCCATGAAACAAATCGTGCTACCATTTCATGGTACAAATGCAGTTATTGTCATGAATGTTACTAGTGGAATGTGGTCATATGGCGATTTACCCACAATTATTGTCTGGGTTTTACATGTATGATGCAAATATTGATACAAAAGCTTTCTCTAGATGTAAATAAGGAAAAACAAGTGATAAAACAATCGGTGAAACATCGTAGAATAAAACATGAAGCGTCGGCACCAGGCATTGACAAGTGCCAGGCGCAGCCTTGAACTTAATAATTCTAAAATAGAAATTATTTGTTGTATTTTTTTTTTTTTTGTGCATAGGCGGGAATGACCATTTCCCCATAGGCCGCTGTCTAAGGGTTAACAGTAACTTTACTGCAGACATATGTTCAAATGTTGTAGAATTCTTAAGAGATATACATTCTTAAGAGATATAACAATTACAATATACATAGTGGGAGGTGGGTTACATGACTTAAATAATCTTACATTATTGGCATAATATATGCATACAAGCACTACATATAGTAATAGCTAAAATGTTATTTCAATATTAAATTGGCTATACTGTAGTATTCCAATTTGAGATGAAAATCTTTTAAGTGTTCAAATTTATAAAAATGGAATATTGTTTAAAATAAGTGTCCAAAATACATATGAAATTAAAAAGGTGCATAAAAACAGAATGCAAAAATACTTTTTTTTTTTTTTTTTGAGATATATAAATGAGTTGTTACATTCTTGTGCAGCCACCAGTACACATAGTGTTTCGGGCAAGTCCCTGGAATACGACCCCCGAAATACAAAATAAATATATTTTACTTAGCAGCATCTCGGTAACTCCCCAATGCCTCAGGCTACTGGTCTTCATATCACAGGAGACATCTCCCGACACGCAGGGTGTAGCCGCACCTCCACAGATCTCCAGTATCATCTACAGATACTGGTAATGGCTCAAAAGGGCCACCACTTACAGACTATTCATGCCTGTGCCACCTTTTGGGTGGCTTAATCTTCATCAATCAATCAATCAATCGGTCTTCATATGGCAATGATATCATGCCGAGTACAATGGTATGGTAATTATCAGAGGAATGCACTAAGCTAGTAAGACTATGTATCTTCATATGACAAAGATATACAAGTAACCCTATGCCTCAAAAGAATAAGTGCCTGAATTCTCCCCTTTCTGAAGGGAATGAGTAGCAGAGTAAAGAGTATAACTTAATCCATAGAAATCGCCTATAATCGCAACACTTCCCCCTTCCCACAACCAAAACTACCTGCACCTTTTCAGACTGAGGAATGTATACACCACAAAGGCCACCAAATACGGCCATGAACTCGGGTAAGAATCACTTCACCGAGGCACTCCAGAAAAAATCAGGGCTTGGTAGACTTTACCTGAATTGACCTGAGTGCCACTAATACTCTAGTGGCCTCAACAAGGACAGGAAGCCGATAGCTTGTCAAAAGTTCCCCCCATATAATTATTTGTACTAATATTTTTTAAGGCTTTAAAATCCAGCAGTGTTTTGGCGTTTTACGGCTTCGGCGGGTAGGCGGCTCCATACTTTTATAACCCAATGGGTAAAAAAGCATCCCCCTGTTTTCTGTCGTACATTGTGGCTTTTGTTGTGTTTAAAAACATGAAACTATCCGCTACCTGATACTGAGACACCTTCCATCAGGTTGATATTACCAATTAATATTAGCGAGCATCACTGACCTGTAGAGCTGATACAGGGATCCCCTAATCCCACCGTGATTCTTGATAATTCGAGCCGCTTTGACCAGCTTGTCCAAACCGAAAAAGGAGGCCATGTCTATCCCTTGCCGATGGCAGCACAGCGGTGCCTACTGAACGTTCCTCTCCCTGATGGCACCGTGCAGGCTTGTACCAGTGGCACCGTGCAGGCTTGTACCAGTGGCACCGTGCAGGCTTGTACCAGTGACACCGTGCAGGCTTGTACCGATGGCACCGTGCAGGCTTGTACTGATGGCACCGTGCAGGCTTGTACTGGTGGGCACCACGAAGGTTGCTGGCGTAGATTCCTATCCCTTACTTCCAGCAGGAATAAGAGCTCCCTACACGGCGAGCTCACAGCTGATCGAGGACAACAAACCTTACCGCCGGCGCGATGGTTCCTCTCCAATATAACAATAATTCTGTGTATATTCAATTCTCTTAAATGTTTGGTACAAGTACTTATAACGACTCTTTCGTTGAACGTACAAAAATGAACTGTTACAGACAGTTGTTCATATTTTGTACTATTAATGTTGTAGTTTTTTTGTATATTTATTTATTAACACGTTTAGGGAGTCATAGATAACAGCCCCGCTCCTGTGCCAGGTAAGTACACTATGGGCTCACCATAGCCCTTGCTACTTGCCCCGCTCCTGTGCCAGGTAAGTCCACTACGGGCTCACCATAGCCCGTGCTACTTGCCCCGCTCCTGTGCCAGGTAAGTACACTACGGGCTCACCATAGCCCGTGCTACTTGCCCCGCTCCTTTTTTTTTACATTTTGCCCCGAGGGGCGAGTTTATTGGGCAGCGACACTCATCTTGTGAGTGGACACACCGCCATAGCAGCATGTACAACACTCCCCAATAGGAAGAAAACCCGCTGGGTTGTTCATCCTGTCACTTGTACCCAGACACAGCTGGGACTTGCTTAACTGTATCAAGTGAACAGCTCCTCAAACAAGAAGATTAACATCTATCAACCCTTAAAAGCTTACGTTATCTTGCGGGTGCAAAATGGGGAAATCTTTTAAGAACAGTATCAATATTTGACAAATAGTGTTTTCCTAACTCAAACAATGTGGGGTTTATTATTCTACACATATTTCTACTGTCTCTCAGGTGTTCACATTCACGTAGATAATGGTCAAGGCGGTGTCCATCACTCTCACCACAGATTCTGCAACTTCGCTGATCAACTGTTGTTTCCATTCCATATCTCCAAGAATATTTGTATCCAAAACGGATTCTCGCTATTACTGATTCTCTCCCTCGTCCTCCTCCTCTTCGGCCATAACGATTGGGATTGCCAGCTGCAACCATGTTGTACCATCGTATAGATTCACTGGTTTGTGCTTCTATCCTCCTTTCCTCAGTTACCTTGTCACGGTGATGTTGCCTGACAATACCTCTAATTTGTAGGAGAGTCTTGGGTATGAAGTATTCAATATGGTCTCCTTCAGCAGCCAGCACATCTGCTCGTTCATTCCCACATATTCCAACATGGGAGGGGATCCACAGAAACTTTATGACTCTTCTCTGACTGATAAGTACTCTCACACCTCTCTTAATTTCAGCGACTATTGCGAGATTTTCTGCCCGATTTTTACTTAGGCTTTGCAGTGTTGCTTTTGAATCGGTACAAATCACTGCACCATTAGTGTTCCGTTCAAGAAACGTTAACGCCATAACAATGGCAGTTAGCTCTGCTTGCGTTGAAGAGGCATAGTTCTCAATACGTGCTTTTTCTTCATGTCTGCGTTGGAAAGTATTATCCTTGATTACCGTGTATGCTGCACCAGCCCTGCCATTGACAGGATTAGATGACCCGTCAGTGTAGATTTGATCTAGTTCATCTCCGGCTTCTTTATAAATTTCCTCGAGATACTTGTGCCTCATTTCTTGTGGTATCATGTTGGATTTTTTCGTTGCCAATTCATTGATGATGATCTTGCACGAGTCATCCTCCCAGGGAGGTAACCTCTCTACAGGCAGGAGCTCACGGGCTTGCTCAAGCAGGTGAAGCTCTTCGAGGTAGCAGACTGATCTGTGATGCCATTTTTTGCTTCTCCTGTTTCCACCTGAAAGTAGCACAGAGCTCGGTTTTTTCTTAGCAATATCATTGTAATGGGGATCTCTGGCTACCCTAATTGCAAGCTTAGCATTCAGCTCCTGAATTCTGCTTTTAACACTGGGAAGGGACAACTCTCGTAGATTGGACGTTTTGGCAGTCCTTGGAACTCCAAGAATGATTGTCATGGCTTCATTTTGAATGCTTTCAAGCCTTTTTATATCGCTTTGGGAGTAGGTGCACAGAACTGGTGCGGCATAGTCTATGACGGAGCGCACATAGGCTGTGTACATCATTTTAAGCACGGCAATAGAGGCTCCATGTCCATTCCAGGTCATAGCTTTCAGTGCCCTGAGTCGACTTTTGCATGTTCCTATGAGTTGATTGAGCTCCTCTTTCTTTCCCTTGTTAGAGCCGACAGTGACGCCAAGGTACCGATAGTGGTGAACCCATTCAAGTGTTACACCATTAATTTTCAGTTCTTCATTTGCTCTCCGCTTGCAATGGGAGTATGTCTTCGTCTTGTTTGTGGAGAGAGTGAAACCGAGCTCAATACATTTCCTTCCAAGGAGTTCAATGGACTGTTCAATTTTTCCCAAGGTGGGAGCTTGTATTAGGACATCATCTGCATATCCCACTTGTTGTGTTCCTTCCGGAAAATCAATATTTGCAATGGCGTTCATAAGTACATTGAATAGTGTAGGGCTTAAGACTCCGCCTTTGGGGGTCCCGAGTTCCATATTCATTGTTCTGGAGACTGCTCCATTGAAGCAAACCTTGGCTTTCCTTCCTGTGAGGTAGTCTTCAACCCATTTCATGAGTCTCCCCTTGACACCCATGCATGCAAGCTCGTCCAGGATCGCAATCTCCTGTGCTTTGTCGAAGGCTCCTTTGATTTCAACAAATACAGAGTACCTAGCCGTGTCATTAGCCAAGTAATTAACTATACAATTTGCTGTGCTCCGTCCTTTAACAAATCCATTGACCCCCTCCCCTAACCTGCCTATTTTGTGCAACAGTCGGTTTAGGATGATCCTTTCAAGCATCTTGCAAGTGCATGACACGAGACTGATAGGTCTGTAATTACCAGGGTCATTAGGCTTCGGTATGGGAACAATTATTGCGTGTTTCCATTGTGTGGGCAACACTCCACTTAGGAATGACTTGTTAAACAGGTGGAGTAGTGGATTCCCAGACACTTCACACAGTGCATTGAGTATGTCGTAGGTGACGCCATCTTCACCAGGTGCTGTACTTTTACCCTTTTTCATAGCGCCCCTTACTTCTTGGGCTGTGATTGGTTCCCCATATTCGTCACCACGAGACAGTGCTCTTGTTATCCTAATCCTTCTGTCATCATGTCGCAGGAGCTGTTCCCTGCTGATTTCTGCAGGGAGGGAGGAGGACGCTGCATCACTCCACTTCTGAATTAGTTCTTCAGCCTTACCCTGGGGGTCTTTGTGAGCCACAGGCCGGGCTCTGCCACCCTTAGCTATCTGAATTTTTGCCCACACTTGTCTTGCAGATGTTTCCCGTCCAATAGAGCTGGTGAACTCCAGCCATTGTCTTTCCCGCTCTTTAATCTTCTCTTCCCTGGCTACTTGACACACAGTTTTAAACAACTCTTGGTTACTTTCAGTGGGATGTCTCCGGTACTCTCTACTCATGTCTCGCACATTTGCGTTAAGCATCTTTATGTAATCATTCTTGTACCATTTTATTTTCTTCCTCTGAGGGTTACTTCGCCCAGGTGTACGGCGCGGAACTCTTAGACAGCTCTCAATTTGGTAATTAAGGTCATCAACAAATGTGTGAATGTCTTCTGGGATTTGGTATTCCGTGAACCAGTCACTCATCCTGTGTAGCCAGGTAAGTACACTACGGGCTCACCATAGCCCTTGCTACTTGCCCCGCTCCTGTGCCAGGTAAGTACACTATGGGCTCACCATAGCCCGTGCTACTTGCCCCGCTCCTGTGCCAGGTAAGTACACTACGGGCTCACCATAGCCCGTTCTACTTGCCCCGCTCCTGTGCCAGGTAAGTACACTACGGGCTCACCATAGCCCGTGCTACTTGCCCCGCTCCTGTGCCAGGTAAGTACACTACGGGCTCACCATAGCCCTTGCTACTTGCCCCGCTCCTGTGCCAGGTAAGTCCACTACGGGCTCACCATAGTCCGTGCTACTTTCACCGCTCCTGTGCCAGGTAAGTCCACTACGGGCTCACCATAGCCGGTGCTACTTGCCCCGCTCCTGTGCCGGGTAAGTTACGGGCTCACCTTAGCCCGTGCTACTTGCCCTGCTCCTGTGCCAGGTAAGTTACGGGCTCACCATAGCCCGTGCTACTTGCCCCGCTCCTGTGCCAGTAAGTCCACTACGGGCTCACCATAGCCCGTGCTACTTGCCTCGCTCCTGTGCCAGGTAAGTCCACTACGGGCTCACCATAGCCCGTGCTACTTGCCCCGCTCCTGTGCCTGGTAAGTCCGCTACGGGCTCACCATAGCCCGTGCTACTTGGAACTTGTTCTGAGTAGCTGAATCTATAACAACATAAACGTTTTACACACACAGCAATTTGTTGAATCAACGTTGATTCTACATCGAATTAACGGTATCGACGTTGATTCAACGTTAAATTAACGTTCGTACAAAGTTGCTCCGCGGCGACCTTAGAATGACGTCGCTCTGACGTTCTCTGCTTGCTTATATATTAAAAGTAATGGAAATTTAGCAACGTAAGAGCAAACATTATTTCGTTATTTATGATAAACTCTTCATATGGAAGAATCATTTAGTTTGACAACGATATCCAACGATATATTCATTTTACGATGTTTCATTCAAGTACATTAAAATATTGAATTTAAATTCACTATTTATTTAAAATATTTATTGCGAATCGTAGGTAATAATATGATAGATTTTTTTTTCAAAATTTTGTTTGAGTTAAGGAGNAAAGATCTCCTGTATGGAGAGTTGACGCAGGGAAAGCGTCCAAGTTCGAGGAGTCACTTGCCAAGAAATCGGAGGCAAAGAGACAGAGGAAGGATAGCCGGCAGCCTGGAAGACAGACCAGAATCTGACTTCGTTTGTGTGGGATGGTCTGCTATTCTCGGATTGCACAGTGGTCTACGTCATCAACTCAAGATATTGACTAGACCTAGAATCAGTTCACTTAAAGATATAATCACTGCAGCACTAACTCTAGACAGAAGAGCCTCCAATAGCAACAGGTGGACCCATTGTGCGATAAACACCATCAATACATTCGATATAACAAACACAGTCACTGAGAGGGTGTCGACGAAAATACATGCAGACTTTGTTATGCAATCCCTTGGGAATCTTCGCCAGCAGACTTTAAGATTATGGTTATTGAAGGAGAGAAAGAACCAGACAAATCCTCATCTGCTACGTAATATTGCACAGATGCATATAGAAGCAAACTTGGCATCCGACAGCTTCACTTATTTCACAGATGGATCAGTAGACCAGCAGGGACAAGAAACCGGAGCTCCAGTTAAAGCAGGAAACTCTGTAAATAGTTGGAGACTCTCAAATGGGTGTTCGACTTACAAACAGAGATGCTAGCCATTCAAAAGGGTTTGGAACATGCTCTTGCTGAACACCAACAACATGTTATTAGACATACAGAATCGAGAACCGCCATTGAAACCTTGCAACAAGAACACATATGTGATAACATACATCTGATCACAAATGTCATATCATTAGTGCAAACACTCAAACGACAAGGCCGACGGGTACTTATCAACTGGGTGCCAAGTCATGTGGGAATAATAGGAAATGACATTGCAGACGAAGCTGCAAAACTTGCAACTAAGAGAAGAAGTGTAGACATTTACATACCACAGAGTCTATCACAGATTAAGAAAGTAATTAGAAACAGAGCAATGTAAAAGATGTACAGTGACCACAACACAGCAGTTGCAACATCAGGATCTGCGGGGTTGGTACAAGAATTCAACAAACTACGAGACACTTAGTTTGATGAAAGGGAGCAGTAGAACAACAGAAATACACTTACATCGCATCAGGCTTGGATACCCATGTGCATGGGAAATAGGCTTACATGCAGGTTCCAGAAGTTGAGAAGAAATGTCAGCACTGTGGAGAAATGTCCGACAGACCACTGGAACATTATCTAACACAGTGCACAGTTACAAACCCATTAGATTTCAACTTAGATTCAACAGAGCAGAAGTTGTTAATCACATATGGCAAAATCTTACTGAAGTCACCATACGAGTCATAAATACTCATACTTCGCCCAAGTAAAACAGAAACGCTTTGCGTAATAGTGGCTTTAGGCATTGCATGTACTAGCTCTATCTATAAATCTATCAATTTTGGTAAAATCTCTTGTATGTATGTACCTTACTTGAATAAACATTTATTATTATTTATTAGAAAAACAAGCACACTTAGTGGGCCAGCCAGAGGCTTAGGGCCCGCGCAGGAATATCCCTGCAAAAACAAAAATTAACTCACAACGATCCCCAGGCAGGACAGACCGATGGATGGACAAGTCTTCTTTCACTTAGAAGTAAATAGGTACCCGGAAGTTTGGTAGCTGTTGTGGGTTGCATCCTGGCGAAGGTGAGTATAGATGACTTAATATGGGGACATTGATAAGGCTATCGTCCAGTCTTCCTGCTCCCGAGAAATGGCAGGCTACGATCACGAGAACCTTTGGGTGAACCATGACTGCAGACATACTTCATTCCTTTCCAACCTGTATACCGTTAACACTCCCTGAATCAACGTAATCAAAATGGCTTACCTATTTAGCGAGCCTTTGCGAATTGTTGTTGTCCTCGACTCGTCCATGAGTACATCCCACCAGAAGGTTCTTGGACATGATCTTCACCCGCCTCGAGATCAGACATTCCTGCCTAGCAGCACATCTCAAGGCAGATTTTGACTCTTCTGCACCGCCCGAAGTGCAGTCAGCGGGAGGAAAAACTTTCATGCAAACTGAACGTATCGCGAAGAATAAGTACCGCCCGAAGTTTCACGCCGCGCGCATCAGAGTCTCAACTTCTTCGTCAGCGGCTGCAAATCTCCCGCCTCGCAGTTCACCATCTCCACGACGGAGCCTAAGGTGCGCGGGAAGACGACAGCAGCAGCCGCCAACCATCTGCCTCGCGGCGTGTTGACCTGCCACAAGGACAGTTTCTGCTGCAGACGACGTGTATGGCCGCTTGTTAACGCCGAGGCTACATCTGCCGCTAATTGTGCCGTCTAACTCACACAACCACCACCTTACCAAACCATATCCAGGCATAAGTATACACAAACACAATATATAATAATATATCAGTTTATATTTCAGAAAAAAAACGCTTGTTATTTCACCGCATGAAAAAAATGAATTATAATGCCTGTCAGCTTGCTGCCAGACGTATAATTATGTCAAATAAGAACGGACCAGACTTGAGTCCCATCGCATGAACTCAATTTTTTATTTATTTATATATACAAGAGTTTTGACATTTTTCTAAAGCCACTATAGCACGCATAGCGTTTCGGGCAGGTCCTTAATCCTAATTTTTGCCCCGGAATACGACCCGCCAAAATCGTTTAACAACCAGGCACCAGTGTTGAACAACTAGATGGTGTTTGCTCATTAAACACCATTCACTGCTGGGTGAACAGATGCTACAGTTAAGGATTGGTGCCCAGGCAATCCTCCCCGGCCAGGATACGAACCAAGGCCAAAATGCTTCCGAAGCGCCGGGCGAGTGTTTTACCAATGCGCCATGGGGGCTGCTCACATGTGTATCTCATAGATACATCACGCTCTTTTGTTTCTAGTGTGTCAAATGCTGTAATTGGCGTATATGTAAGTCAGTATGTAACTTGAGTGTTTACTTGAGTATTTGTCTTGAGTGAAGGATTAGGCGTTTTGATCTGTATGTTTTCCTCACATCAAGCACCTGTATACTTGCTCCCATCAAACTCCTGTATACTTGTTCCCATCAAGCACCTGTATACTTGCTCCCATCAAGCACCTGTATACTTACTCCCATCAAGCAGGTGCGCAAACACCTGTGCTTCCTGAGTTCGAGTTACCTTGCAGGGTATGTCTAAGTTCCTTAAGGTCAGATTACTGACCCTCCCCAGGATGCAACTCCACAAGTTAACTCCTGTGTACCTATTTACTGCTAAGTTAATGGGCATTAGGTGATAGAAAATGCACCTTACCCTTTTTGTCCTGCCCGTGATTCGAACATGGAATTCCCAATTGAGAGTTGAAAATGAACCCAACAGTACTACGATGACCCTTATTTCTCAAGGATGGTAGAGAATTTGAGAATGGGCATTACAAGGAACACTTCAGATGTGCAGGTAATGGAAGACATTGCTCAGGCCTCTGAAATAGCCAGTTTCTCCTCTTTATTGGGCAGAGGGTCAAGAAACAATCTGCTTATATTGTAATCCTGAGACTTACATTTGCATGTTGTGGTATACCATGGTCTAAATATATTTTTCCATGACCTCAATTACCTAGTAGTAGGCATCCAACAGTCTCAGGAGACTACGTGTTACACTCTGTTGGTCTGGAGTGGCCTCACCAGGGTGCAAAGCCAGGGTAGGTTGATACAGAGAAGCTGTTACCCAGGCAGCAGGTCCCCCCCTCTCCATGGAGCTTAAAGTCTCCATTGTAAAGACAAACGCCAATATGATTGGTTCCATTGTTGTCGCAAGAACTGAGAGTTCTGGGGTTGACCTCGAAGTTGGTGAAAAAAGGCACAGGGTCTCCAAACCCGGAGACCGCCGTGGACGTGGCTGGAGAACCACCCCATCAAGGGTATAAACGACCCCAGCCTCTTGAAGCAAAGCCTGGGCCACTCTCGGGAGGTGGACGTCCCAGTCCCGCTCCTACGGGTTAGACAGATTTTGTCACAGCCCCCTTTCACCCAACGCCGGCTTCCTTCAAGACTAAGCAGGAAGAGTAATAATTATTACATACAACAATTATTATTATAATAAATATTATAATAATATAATCAATTACCTATGCTTTATTAAAACTATGTAATTACCAAAAGCAAGCACTAAGTGACTAGCTTTATTAATAGCTTTAGGGGAAGAAAGTCCGTGTATGATGAGTAATACAGCTGTCAAGATTTTGGGTTAAAGTTTCACAGGGGCCTGAGGAGCAGTGAATTATATGTATTGCAATGGATTAGTAGGCCTCTGAAGTTTAAGATATCTATATTTACTACAAAGCAAACAGCATATCTGAATTCTGACAAATACTGTACAAGCACTGAATTTTAGTTACCACACTGGCGAGTAGATTAAATGATTTATGCAAAGCATTCCACTCCACCAATCATCACAGGTGGAATGACTTCTTTATCAAAAGTTCTTACCCAAATTGAGGAGAGTGGAGCATTTGCCAATGGAGTTGTGAGTGAATGTATTGATGTGATAAATGTTATGACCTTGGCATTCCAAAATAGCTATAAGGTAATTGTGACAGTATTTCAGTTCCTAAGCACAGACAGATATGAATAGGAATGACAATCAGTAATGCTCAAGTTTAGTTTAAGATTCATCTTTATTCTTACAGTTGCCCAATTATTTTGCAAGACTGAAAAAACATTCTGGATGTACTTCTACACTAATGCCCTTCAGGTCAATGAAGGTTACTTATTATCACACCAAAGAAAAACTATATTCATCTAAATAAAAAGATCTTTGACAGGAAAATTTTGTTTTATTTAACCTAAAATTTCAATACATTTCAAACATAAGGATTAGAGATATCAATGAAACAAGATATTCTCTATATTTTTATTGTTACATACATATTTACAGTGATGTACACTTTAAAACTTTATTATCAAAGACTTGAGAGACATCAACTTGGTGGCTTTGAATTCAGTAGATAAGTTTACTTAATGCTGTACAAGTACTTTAACCTTTTTGAACGAATTGGATAGACATGTGATGCTACTCAGGCCAGGATAGTGTTAAAAATATATAATTTTCATTTATACTCTATATTGCATTAACCCACAGCATTTCACATACATTTATAATAGGAGTACAGGAATAAGCCTGGTGTTGTGTCACAAGATGGGATCCCTCTTACTACTGAACAGTTTTACTCGACAAGCTAATGGTATTCCATTTTAAGTGTGAAAAAACATGGCATCATTCCTAAAATGTTTTCTCTGACAATGCAATAAAGAGGTGAATCAATAATATTGACGTGTGAATAAATTTACCAAAATTTAATCAACAAAAAGTTTGTTTCTGAAGATCAAACATTCTTTGACTATGAAAACTAATTGTACAGTATATTAAACATTTGTACAAAGAAAATTAAAGTTTTACGTTAGATTTACAAAATAAATCATACAGCATCCATAACTACTGATAAGCCAAAAATCCTGAGTACAATATGCCATCTCTAAATACAATTGTGCTTCATGAAATGGAACTTTACTCAAATTAAAAATAAACTGTGTCCAAGAGAATTGCAGTACTGTACAGCTCACAAATTAATCACCTTAATAAATATTCTTGCCTTAATTATTACACCAATTTTTTTTTTCTACTATGATTCAGAGTGATAAAAATAGCAGTGAAATATTAATCTACTGGCGTTTAGGAGGAACCCACGCTTCAATTTTCGGCTTGGTGGTGGTGTATGGCATGTAAGCTTCTTCAGTCCCCGTTTTGTTCTCTGTATGTTCACTTACCCAGCTGTAAGTAATTGGAGCTACCTGAAAAATAAAAAACAAATTACCAACTAAAGAATGCCCCTCAAGATACAAATTCCTAAAGCAGGAAGTATGGAATTTGGAGACAAGACTAACAAAGAAACCAATTGTGATCGCTTGTCATTCATGAAATAAGAGGATTCCTTAGTCAAGACCCTATCTATACCTAATTCAGTTCCCATGGACCTCATAAAAGACTATACACAGTAATCCTTTAATTTTAGAGTGCATCAGTGAGAACCAAAACTGACTGATATGTATTATGTATATCACATCCATCAATAATTATTAAAAGGCTGAGGTTGTTTCCTTTACACAAACTATAAAGTCTCTTAGAATGCTTTATTTTACCTCCTAGCCAAAGATTTGTGAATATTTTGATGAATAATGGTAGTTTTTCAGTGTTATCATCATCAGTATTATTATTTTTGCACAATTTTCCTTTTTCAAAGGGTAGGGGAGGTATTTGCTGGAAAGACAAAGTGCTATAAGAAAAGAATGTTAATGAGATGTGTATTAACAATGACACCTGTGCACTCCCCATACCTGACACACACAGCACCATCACAGAGAACCAGGACTACTACATCATATACACAGCAGCACCCTACCACTAGGTTGAACTACAGTACTAGTTACTCTGTACAAACATGTCAAACATACACACACTTAACCCTTGAAATATATAGGGGTTCCCCCTCTGATGCAATAGTGGGGACCCATTGCCCTGGAAAAGAGAATAAGAACAGAAAAACTTGTCATTTGACTAAATCCTCTACATAAATTACTAAATGCAGGGTAGGAGCAGGGTAGCTTTCCTACCCTGCCTGTCCAAGGTAGACACAGATAAATGAATTAGGTTATCATATACTATAAAGGTTTGTTATAATTTAATGCACATTCAGGAAATAAATACACATTTGAGAATAGCAAATTTAAGAAAATTTGATCGGGTGGAAATTACTATTCACAAATATCCAAATATCACCACAGGCAATAAACAATTTTGACCAAGATAGAAATTTCTAATGGCTAATTCTGTAGTAAAATCAGTCATTTATTTAGGTATATTTATTATGCAGTGTGGAGGACAAGATTTTAGAGGATCCATTGCATACCCATCACAACCATATTGCTTCAGACACTGAAAATATAATAAAAATTGCTCTTCAGCTAACCTCAGTTGGAGGCTTATCGGTCTTGTGGTGTAACCATCCGTACCACTCGACTGTCACCTGAGATCCATCATAATCCATACCATACCGTGGGTGATATATTACCCATCGGTCACGACCTGAAACAAAATAGCATTAGTAGTAGGCATCCATCAGTCATAGGAGACTAAGGAGTTGTGCTCTGGTTGTTGGTCTGGAGTGGCCTTTCTAGGGTGCAAAGCCAGGGTAGGTTGATATGGAGAAGTTGTCATCCAAGTAGCCGGTCCCCCCTCTCCATGGTGCCGAAAGCCTCCAACAGAAAGGAAAATGCCAATACGATTGGTTCCAGCGGTCACAGAAACTGTCAGAATGAGGGTGAAGGCAACAACGAACTGCCCTAGGGGCTCCAGTTCCAGAATTAACATCGAAGTTGGTAAAAGAAGGCACAGGGACTCCAAACCCGGAGATCACCATGGTCAGGGCCAGAGAAGAAACACCCCAGTAAGGGCAAGAACGACCCCCAGCCTCCTGAAGCAGAGCTTGGGCCACACAAGCCCCAGGAGGTGGACTTCTGAGCCCCGCACGTATGGATTCCAGACAGATCGTCACAGCCCCCTTTCACCCGAGGCTGGTTTCCTTCAAGACCAAGCAGAAGGAAAAGTAATAATTAGTAATTACAACAATTATTATATTTCTAATAACTAAAAAATTATATTTCTTCCTTACCATTACAGTATATCAAAATTACAGTATTACACCAAAAGCATTAATATAAAATACTAGATGGCTGATCTCAAACTTGAATAGTAAAATAACAACATACTGGAGTGTACAATATGGTAAAAAGAGTGAGAATAGAGCCAGTGAAGAGCACATGTGCCATAGGCACAGAGAACATATCAGAGGTCCATGACTGCTGAATATCCTTCCAGCAAGTATAAGAAATATTGCTGGAATAAAAGTGTACAGTTTCCTGCAAGAAGTGCACAACCAACTGTGTTTTATGTCCATGTGGGCCTGTGGGCACTTGAAACAGTTTGTTGGCACAAATTGGAACCATATTGTTGTCATAAGAAAAACTAAATATGTCAGTTAACTATGCTATGCCAAGTTGCATGAGCATTTTTTTTACTTAAGCCTCTTTGCAATTCATAATCATGAGATTATTATTATATTCAAAAGCCCTTAAGGCTTTCCCTCCCTGATGCTGCATAATGAGTCATAAAACCTAAAAATGCATAGTTCCTGATGATACAAACATTGTCATGCAAACATTTTTGCAATGTCTTATTATTAAGTATAAACATTGTGAGTGAATGAGTCTAACATTGGGTTGTGTGCTCACCAGGAATGCTCAGCCTACCTTCTGGTGCGATTTGGGTGCCCTGCAGGGCCAGCAAAAGTGTTAAACATTTCAACTGTCTGTTACCTTCAATACCTGATATAATTTACTATACCATAAATTTCACTATTATAAAATCAGTATAAACTCGAAACACATTTTTGCCCTTCTAAAGTTTTACATAAAAAATAAACTTAAATACATTAAAGTTGTATACAGACATGTTACAAGTATTTCCTCAATACTAATGTTACAAACCACACAGTTTACACTTAACTGACTCTATGCAATGAAATACCTTTCACTATTATACTGGAACAAAACTACTTTAAACATGTTACCTTATTTTTGTTACTTAAACACTGTAGTCTTGAACCCTTGCTTATCAATCCAAAAATCAATCAATCAAAGATTAGTATACAGTATACAACCCATATAATGTCACTATCCAAATAGTGGCCTTACATACATTAAAAATTTCTTTTTTACCGTATTAGTTTTGAAACACTAGTGTCGGCCTTAAGCCACTTTATAGATCTTGTCTAAACAGCTGCCAAACTTAGAGCATCCCCTTCGAAGCAATCCAACAAGCAGAACCATTCCTTGAACTGGATCAATGTTATATTCTTCCAGCCTTTCATTACGTTAAAGAAAAATGGCGCAAAGTCTACAAGCCTTGGTACTGAACCACCAAGGATGCTCCAAACAATTGTTACCAATACCTAATTTAAAACATCACGGAAAATGGAGGCAATAGCCCGAAAAACATACAAAAATAGCAGTCATACATAACTTTACTAATCATACTGTAACTTCTTATCTTTCAAATAAATCAATCAACATACCCCAAAAGAATTAAAAATGTTATTAGGTGTATTCAGTTACAATAATAACTGAAATTGTTTTCATACTTGTCAACACAATAAGTACATTCAACCACTTGGGCACGAGGAACTACTCACCAAGTGTGAGCTGCTTGTTTTCGTAGTATTTGTTCCCGAGAGCATCCTCACCCACTAACGTGCCATCCTTAAGGTCATCAACCCTATAAATAAAACAAGTATTTTATCACTTGGAGCCATTTTATCCATAATACTTTACAAAATTAATAATTAGCAGGCGATGAGTCACAATAACGTGGCTAAAGTATGTTGACCAGACCACACACTAGAAGGTGAAGGGACGACGACGTTCGGTCCGTCCTGAACCATTCTCAAGTCGATCAGCTTCAGAATGGTTCAGGACGGACTGAAACGTTGTCGTCCCTTTACCTTCTAGTGTGTGGTCTGGTCAACTTAATAATTAGCTATTACCTAATATGCATTTTTACTTAAAATTCACTTGCACATATTTTACATTAAAACTAAATTTCCAGGAAATATGAACATTTGGTTGTAATGTAACTAAAGATCAACGATATTAATCCTTAGGCAGTGGTTATCATCAATAGTTGATTCACAGGGTAATGCAGTTATCATATGATGATTTAAAAAAATATTGTGCGTGTCTTTTTACATGTATGATGCAAATACTGTATTGATATAAAGATCTTTGTGGCTGTAGTTTCTGTTTACCTTGACCCATGAAACAAATCGTGCTACCATTTCATGGTACAAATGCAGTTATTGTCATGAATGTTACTAGTGGAATGTGGTCATATGGCGATTTACCCACAATTATTGTCTGGGTTTTACATGTATGATGCAAATATTGATACAAAAGCTTTCTCTAGATGTAAATAAGGAAAAACAAGTGATAAAACAATCGGTGAAACATCGTAGAATAAAACATGAAGCGTCGGCACCAGGCATTGACAAGTGCCAGGCGCAGCCTTGAACTTAATAATTCTAAAATAGAAATTATTTGTTGTATTTTTTTTTTTTTTGTGCATAGGCGGGAATGACCATTTCCCCATAGGCCGCTGTCTAAGGGTTAACAGTAACTTTACTGCAGACATATGTTCAAATGTTGTAGAATTCTTAAGAGATATACATTCTTAAGAGATATAACAATTACAATATACATAGTGGGAGGTGGGTTACATGACTTAAATAATCTTACATTATTGGCATAATATATGCATACAAGCACTACATATAGTAATAGCTAAAATGTTATTTCAATATTAAATTGGCTATACTGTAGTATTCCAATTTGAGATGAAAATCTTTTAAGTGTTCAAATTTATAAAAATGGAATATTGTTTAAAATAAGTGTCCAAAATACATATGAAATTAAAAAGGTGCATAAAAACAGAATGCAAAAATACTTTTTTTTTTTTTTTTTTGAGATATATAAATGAGTTGTTACATTCTTGTGCAGCCACCAGTACACATAGTGTTTCGGGCAAGTCCCTGGAATACGACCCCCGAAATACAAAATAAATATATTTTACTTAGCAGCATCTCGGTAACTCCCCAATGCCTCAGGCTACTGGTCTTCATATCACAGGAGACATCTCCCGACACGCAGGGTGTAGCCGCACCTCCACAGATCTCCAGTATCATCTACAGATACTGGTAATGGCTCAAAAGGGCCACCACTTACAGACTATTCATGCCTGTGCCACCTTTTGGGTGGCTTAATCTTCATCAATCAATCAATCAATCGGTCTTCATATGGCAATGATATCATGCCGAGTACAATGGTATGGTAATTATCAGAGGAATGCACTAAGCTAGTAAGACTATGTATCTTCATATGACAAAGATATACAAGTAACCCTATGCCTCAAAAGAATAAGTGCCTGAATTCTCCCCTTTCTGAAGGGAATGAGTAGCAGAGTAAAGAGTATAACTTAATCCATAGAAATCGCCTATAATCGCAACACTTCCCCCTTCCCACAACCAAAACTACCTGCACCTTTTCAGACTGAGGAATGTATACACCACAAAGGCCACCAAATACGGCCATGAACTCGGGTAAGAATCACTTCACCGAGGCACTCCAGAAAAATCAGGGCTTGGTAGACTTTACCTGAATTGACCTGAGTGCCACTAATACTCTAGTGGCCTCAACAAGGACAGGAAGCCGATAGCTTGTCAAAAGTTCCCCCCATATAATTATTTGTACTAATATTTTTTAAGGCTTTAAAATCCAGCAGTGTTTTGGCGTTTTACGGCTTCGGCGGGTAGGCGGCTCCATACTTTTATAACCCAATGGGTAAAAAAGCATCCCCCTGTTTTCTGTCGTACATTGTGGCTTTTGTTGTGTTTAAAAACATGAAACTATCCGCTACCTGATACTGAGACACCTTCCATCAGGTTGATATTACCAATTAATATTAGCGAGCATCACTGACCTGTAGAGCTGATACAGGGATCCCCTAATCCCACCGTGATTCTTGATAATTCGAGCCGCTTTGACCAGCTTGTCCAAACCGAAAAAGGAGGCCATGTCTATCCCTTGCCGATGGCAGCACAGCGGTGCCTACTGAACGTTCCTCTCCCTGATGGCACCGTGCAGGCTTGTACAGTGGCACCGTGCAGGCTTGTACCAGTGGCACCGTGCAGGCTTGTACCAGTGACACCGTGCAGGCTTGTACCGATGGCACCGTGCAGGCTTGTACTGATGGCACCGTGCAGGCTTGTACTGGTGGGCACCACGAAGGTTGCTGGCGTAGATTCCTATCCCTTACTTCCAGCAGGAATAAGAGCTCCCTACACGGAGAGCTCACAGCTGATCGAGGACAACAAACCTTACCGCCGGGGCGATGGTTCCTTTCCAATATAACAATAATTCTGTGTATATTCAAGTCTCTTAAATGTTTGGTACAAGTACTTGTAACGACTCTTTCGTTGAACGTACAAAAATGAACTGTTACAGACAGTTGTTCATATTTTGTACTATTAATGTTGTAGTTTTTTTTGTATATTTATTTATTAACACGTTTAGGGAGTCATAGATAACAGCCCCGCTCCTGTGCCAGGTAAGTACACTACGGGCTCACCATAGCCCTTGCTACTTGCCCCGCTCCTGTGCCAGGTAAGTACACTACGGGCTCACCATAGCCCGTGCTACTTGCCCCGCTCCTGTGCCAGGTAAGTACACTACGGGCTCACCATAGCCCGTGCTACTTGCCCGCTCCTTTTTTTTTAATTTTGCCCCGAGGGGCGAGTTTATTGGGCAGCGACACTCATCTTGTGAGTGGACACACCGCCATAGCAGCATGTACAACACTCCCCAATAGGAAGAAAACCCGCTGGGTTGTTCATCCTGTCACTTGTACCCAGACACAGCTGGGACTTGCTTAACTGTATCAAGTGAACAGCTCCTCAAACAAGAAGATTAACATCTATCAACCCTTAAAAGCTTACGTTATCTTGCGGGTGCAAAATGGGGAAATCTTTTAAGAACAGTATCAATATTTGACAAATAGTGTTTTCCTAACTCAAACAATGTGGGTTTTATTATTCTACACATATTTCTAATGTCTCTCAGGTGTTCACATTCACGTAGA
>WNGS01052365.1:15793036-15814481 GCA_020271785.1 Procambarus virginalis
TTCATGTGTGGTGTGTGTGGTGTGGTGTGTGTGTTGTGTGTGTGTGTGTGTGTGTGTGTGTGTGTGTGTGTGTGTGTGTGTTGTGCTTTATTTAGTATTCGTGCTTGTAGGATCGAGCTGTTAGCTCTTGGACACCTCTCTTCTAACCACTGGTTGTCAAATGTACTGACTCCCGACCTATTTCTCCACAATCATTGATTGACAGTTGAGAGGTGGCCGAAAGACAGAGCTAACCCCCGCAAGCACAACTAGGTGAATACAAGTAGGTGAATACACACACATACATGGAATGCATTAAGCAGTGATGTGGTGGAGGCAGACTCCATTCATCCCCAGGAAGCAGCCCGTAACAGCTTCTAACTCCAAGATACCTATTTACTGCTAGGTACAGGAGCATCAGGGTGAAAGAAACTCTGCCCATGTGTCTCTGCCGGCGCCGGTAATCGAATCCGAGCCACAGGATTACGAGTTTCTCGCGCTGTCCACTCAGCTAACAGACACCATATGTGTGTGAACCATTTCACTCCTCCAATATCACAACCAATACAGCACCAAAATATTGTACCTAGTAACGTCTAGGGCCACAGTTGACACTGGTAACGTCCAGGTCCAATGTTGACAATGGTAACGTTCAACATGATAAGGGAGTCCACCCTAGGCTTGGACTGGTCGAGTTGACAGCTTACTCAACGCTTATTGCATCCTACTCTAATTTCCAAATAGTTTCCCATAACATACTTGTAGGCAGGAAGCCTGTTAGGATGCGACCCACACCAGTCGCCTAACTCCCGGGTACCTATTTACCGCAGAGGGCAAAGAGGTATAAGGAAATGTGCCCAAGCGTGTAAGTATAAAGAATCTTATACTAGGTATAAAGAAACGTGCCCAAGCGTCCCCGTCCTGCCCGGGAAGCAAACCCGAAACCACTGGAATGTGAATCACTGCGCAAGGCTGTATTTGGGGGGGTACGATGGACGTATATATTGAGTTTTCTGCCTGTTGGATGTGGGCGGCACCGGACAGGTAGCAGAGATTTTTATCCAAGTGTTTATTTTTGAGTTTGCGTGAGAGAGCCTGGCATAGGCTACCGTGGCCCGCCCGCCCTCAGAGGCAGGAGGGCCCTTCAGCGTCCAGGAAGCTGTGTAACTCCCTGATTGATTGATTGATGAAGATTAACCACCCAAAAAGTGGCAGGGCATGAATAGCCTAAGTGGTGGCCCTTTGGCCATTACCAGTATCAAGAGATATACTGGAGATCTGTAGGAGTGTGCGACTGCACCCTGCGTGACGGGAGATGTCTCCCTGGACTCCCCTGGTCACTTCTACTTTTTTATTGTCCTCTTTCCCCTACAATCTGAAGAAATATTTGTAAGGATACTGCCATCTTTGTATTTTCTAAAGATGTTCTTGTTCTTCAAGAAAAGCTTTACATAGATGCGTGCGTCCTGTGTTTGACTTAGGAAAAATGCGAATGTAATCATTTAGTAATGGGATAACACTTTTTTTTTACTGGGTAGTAAGTGTTATTTGCTAATTGTTTACGCCTCCAAAGTATAGACAATTTTTATTATAATCCTGAAACTTGGACTTTAGTGACAAGGATAGTGACTTTTAAAAATTTATCCATTTCCAATGAGCTCTTGGGGTTCTCTTATTATAATACGAGGACACACTCAAGAGTTTGAGGATATCCTCATAATGCATCTAAAGTTTGGCAGCTCAAGTTCGTTTATTGAGACTATAAATTACATCTCGAAGGGATAGAGTAGCTTAGGCTATTTTTACCCTTCTAAACTTTGCCAGTGCTGGCTATATTGATCGAATGACCATGTATGACCTGCGAGATGGGGATTTGTTGTTTAGTATCACGTAACTAGTAACCTTCATATAGCCTAGGGTAGCTGCGTAAGTGACTATGTACCCTTCATATAGCCTAGGTAGCTGCGTAAGTGACTATGTATACCCTTCATATAGCCTAGGGTAGCTGCGTAAGTGACTATGTTAGCCCTTCATATAGCCTAGGGTAGCTGCGTACGTGACTATGTACCTAAGTGTTAAGCAATAACAAATAAAGCCTCAGAGGACGGTGATTAGATGTGACCAGACACACACTAGAAGGTGAAGGGACGACGACGTTTCGGTCCGTCCTGGACCTTCTCAAGTCGATTGAGAATGGTCCAGGACGGACCGAAACGTCGTCGTCCCTCACCTTCTAGTGTGTGGTCTGGTCAACATACTTTAGCCACGTTATTGTGACTCATCGCTGCATACGGTGATTAGATATACACCACGCATCAAAAAAGAACTCAGTGCAGCAACTATCTGATTAACTATAACACGAATAATTTATAGGAGTCAGGGAAATACATAAACATGCACAGAACATACTCCAAGAACGATAGTGAAATATTGGACCAAGGAATACCGTGGATGGTTACGGCATAGTCAGAAAAACAGAACAACTACCAAATGAATAGATAATGATGGGAACGGGAAGCCTAAATAACATTAGATACAGTGTGGTGGTTATCTCATAAAGGACTGACGTACAACCACCATCACCACAAGGGATAAGTTAGGGAAAAACAGACCTCATCATCCAGTTTTATAGAAGAAACACATGGGGGACATGATCGCAACATATAAGATACTGTGGGGGGAAGTGACAAGGTGGACAGCCTCTTTAATGTTAGAGAAAGAAGGTCGAGAGGATGTAAGTGAAAGCTGGAAACGAAAATGAGTCGAAGAAATGAAAGGAAGTTCTCATACGCGGTACTGGTAGTCAACAAGTGGAACGCACTGAAAAAACAAGTTGTAGAAGCCACCTCTATCCACAGCTTTAAGTCCATACTCGATAAAGAATTCGAATGTCAAAATAGTTAAATTATAACGCTAGTAGACGGGTTCATGAAGAACTAGACCTAATTTTCCCGTAATCATTGATAGGTAAACACTTTCACCACCTCCCGGTCACAGGTACCAAGCGTGATAGGATCATAAATCGCATTGGCTGTGCATGAAGATCTTGGGAGAGGGTGTGTGTGTGTGTGTGTGTGGATTGGTACGCGGATCACGTTACCGGCCCCGTCACACTCATCTGATACTCGGCTGCTGGGGCCGAAGAGGAGAGACGAAGATACATGCAGAGGAAACCTGCAAGGGAGGGGAAAGGTTGTGGGGAAGAAAATAGTTTTTTCGAACAACGATGATCTCTTTGTATGTCGCTGCGTTTCATACGTCAGCTATGTAAACAGAGACGCCCGCCACGCCGCGTATATATTATATATACAGTATATACAAGAGTTCTTTCATTCTTGTAAAGCCACTAACACGCGTAGCGTTTCAGGCAGATCCTTAACCTTAATGTTCACCGGAATACGAACCGCCAAATCGTTTTAACAACTGAGAGGGGGTAGAAATAGCCTAAGCTACTCTATCCCTTTGAGATATATTTCTTTCTTATCTCAATAAACATACTTGAACAACCGAGTACCCATTTGCTGCTGGGTGAACAGAGGCTACATTTAAGGATTGGCGCCCAGTCAACCCTCCCCGGCCAAGATACGAACCGAGGGCAAAGCGCTCGCGAAACGCTACGCGAGTGCTTTACCACTAGTCCAAGTACCAATCATTGACTTTTTGTTCAACTTATAACTGCGTATATAGCAACTATAAGTTTGAGAAATGGACCACAAGTACAATCTCTAAGCTAAATAACTTACATTTGCGGTGAGCATTTTGTTTCAAAATTTTATTTGCTTATGCACTCCGTCCCCCCCCCCACCCCACCCCACCCAATCCCCCAATCATTCAATGGGCGGCGGTGGAACTGTTACAATCACCAGCATTTGATGGTGAATGGTCATGGTAGTGGTGGTGATGGTAGTCATGAGCGCCTGACAACTGGGTGGACAGCGCTCTCGGATTCGTAGTCCTGAGGTTCCGGGTTCGATCCCGGTGGAAGCGGGGGAGACAAATGGGCGAATTTGTTTCTTTCGCCCTGATGCTCCTGTTACCTAGCAGTAAATGGGTACTTGGGAGTTAGTCAGCTGCCTGGTCGAAGACCGGGCCTCCGCCCCGAAATCATCTCAAAGATAACCTCAAGAAAATGGTAGTGGTGGTCATGGTAGTAGTGATGATGGTGGTAGTCATGGTAGTGGTGATGGTGGTGGTCATGGTAGTGGTGATGGTGGTGGTCATGGTAGTGGTGATGGTGGTGGTCATGGTAGTGGTGATGGTGGTGGTCATGGTAGTGGTGATGGTGGTGGTCATGGTAGTGGTGATGGTGGTGGTCATGGTAGTGGTGATGGTGGTGGTCATGGTAGTGGTGATGGTGGTGGTCATGGTAGTGGTGATGGTGGTGGTCATGGTAGTGGTGATGGTGGTGGTCATGGTAGTGGTGATGGTAGTGGTGATGGTAGTGGTGATGGTAGTGGTCATGGTAGTGGTGATGGTGGTGGTCATGGTAGTGGCAATAACATCGGTGAAGATGATTTTGGAAGAAGCAGCGAGTGTATAATATAAACAACGATATATTTCCATACCACTTGACTCACTGCCATCGTGGGCACGCCCCATCCTCATGACCCCCTCCCCTCAACCCCCCAACCCCCATCTAACCCTTACTCTCTATCCCCAACTTCTGACCTCACCCCCATCCCTATCGACCCCCCCCCCCCACCACCACCACCACGACCATTTCATCCAATGCAGACGAGGAGTCACAATAACGTGGCTGAAATATGTTCACCAAACCACACATTATAAAGTGAAGGGACGACGACGTTTCGGTCCGTCCTGGACCATTCTCAAGTCGATTGTGGTCCAGGACGGACCGAAACGTCGTCGTCCCTTCACTTTCTAGTGTGTGGTTTGGTCAACATTTCATCCAGTGTTGAGCACCTCGGGCGCCCTGTTGCCTTCCGGTTAGAGAGGGAGAGTTTCTCAAAACCAGGGTAAGGAAGGCAGCAGGGCAGGGTTCATGGTAAGCGAAAAATGCACTCAAAAAAAAAAGAGTGAGAAGTTAGTGTTGAGTCTTATTTTAGCGAGCGGAGGGGCGTGGTGCAGGTGGTATATAAGATGGGGAGGAGCGCTGCCCCCCACACCTCAGCGCCGTACCTGGCCCTCTCAAGACCTCTGTCACTACTCAGGTACGCTCGACGCGCCTCCTCAGTTCCAGCCCAGCCTCCGCGGCACACACACACACACCGTTAACGTGACGGCCATTATCTTGATCAAGTGACTGAAATTGATTTCATAGTTGGTTAACTGCATACTAACGTGCCTCTTTTAACGCGTGATTTGTCTTCCTGCAGGAGGGAGCAGGAGTGAGGGGGGCGACGCCTTTCTCTCGGCCATTATTTTGCCTGCGTGCCTACAGGCTGGACCGTCAAGAGTAGCCATCAAGTTTCGTGGTCAGGATGAGTACCCTCCTCTCCCTTCGCGACCAGAGAGTCGTGGTCAAGTACATGTACCTCAAGAAGATCGACCCAACGGAGATCCACAAGCAGCTGATGGCTGTGTGTGGCGAAGGTACGACTTCGTATAAGGTGATTCGCAACTGGATACAAGACTTCCAAGATGGGAGAGAGGATTTAATGGACCAGTGTCAACGATGTGTGGGTTTCAGCGTTCTCAATGGAACTGTAGCGCCTACCGACCCGGCTATTGTGGTGCGTCTGGAGGAGCTCATCAACTCCGACCGTCGCATCACACTAGACCAGGCGTCAGAGATGTTAAACGTGACGCAGCACTCGGCGCAGACCATCATCACTAACGTATTGGGACTTAAACGCGTCTGTGAAAGGTGGGTGCCTCGCCTTCTGACCCCGGAGCAGCGACAGACCCGCATCGCGACTTGTCAGGAGCTCTTGGACCGCTACGAAGCAGAGGGCGACGAACTCTTAGCCAAAATTGTGACGGGAGACGAGACTTATGTCACCTACTATTTACCCGAGAGACGAGCATCGTCCATCACCAAGATTACCAGCCCTCAGGATAGGACAAAAGTATATCAGAGCAAGTTCCGCGTGCTATACGCTATATACTACGACATTGAGGGCCTACTGTTAGCTCACCCAGTGCCAGACCAGACCCAGATGACAGCAGAGTATTACTCCTACCTCTTGAGAGACCTCCTGGTCCCAGCCATCAAGAGGAAACGCCGCGGGCTTGCAGGTAAAGAAAGAGATATTATCCTTCTTCACGAGAACACAGCCATGCACAACACTAAGGTGACGCAGCTGGCACTGAAGGACCTGGGTATTGAGACACTGCCCCATCCCCCAGACTCCCCAGACCTCCAACCCTCCGAGTACTGGCTCTACCCACATCTTAAGGAGCAAATCAAGGGGAGTGCCTTCAAGGACCGCTCTAGCACCTGGTCAGCCATCCACCATCACACCAACAGCTTCACAGAAAACGAATTTGCAGCCTCCATCAGCAAGCTTCCAGACAGGTGGAATCGTGTCATAGATTTCTCGGGAGGACTTCACATCTTGTAATACAAACGTAGCTACGAAGTTTTCTCCCTAGCTAAGACGTCCCAGCAACGTAACCCGCATTCTTAGAAAAAAAAAGTCTTCATTCCAAATTATTAACTCAGTTTTATCAATGCAGTAAGTTAGTAATTAGTTAATGAATTGCTGAAAACAACCGAATTATTTTGATAGTGATAGGCGAGCTCTCACCACTATGCACAGCTGATGTTAATGTTTACATTGTCTCATCTGTTAGTCTGTTTCAGTTAACTCTCGGTAACATGTTTTAATCTTGTCTATCTTTCTTCGTATTAGTTATGTCAGTCATCACAAAGTTTACTTCTGTCTTCTCCCTTTAATCATGTTTAGAAAATAGATTGTTTGAGTTTGAGAGCATGAACTATACACTCCAGTTCTATGGATTTTTTTACTAACTGAAATCATAAAACTCATTATAAACGTGCTTATTATATATTTTAATTTACAAATATCCACTGTGTTGTTTAGACTTCAATTATATGGAGTTGTAATAACTAACACAACCATATATGTTACAGATGTAGTGTTGAGGGGCCTGGGGCCAGATTCACGAAGCAGTTATTCAATTACTTACGAACATGTACATCTTTCCTCAATCTTTGACGGCTTCGGTTACATTTATTAAACAGTTTACAAGCAGGAAAACTTCCCAATCAACTGTTCATATTGTTATAAACAGCCTCCTGGTGCTTCGAAGCTCATTAACTGCTTAATAATTGTAAACAAAGCCGCAAAGATTGAGAAAAGATATACGGGTTCGTAAGTGCTTGCGTAACTGCTTCGTGAATCTGGTCCCAGATGTGTACTGTATTGTGTTAGGGCTCCCAAGTCTTGTTGCTATAGTCACAGACTCAACAACTGCCTACAAAGGACTACATTATATCATAACCAGACTCTTTTTATAAATACATGTTAAAAAAAGAGTATATCACCAAATCACAAATAAAAACGCAACTTCGTGATACATCTATGAGGAAATAATGAAGCTGTACGATGGGATTGAACTCACGTATGCCTGAGGAGTCCCAGAAACGCGATTTCAATCCCATTGCACAGCTGCAATATTTTCTCCTATATGATCAATTGTTCCTAAGGCATTTATTTCAGCGTTGACATATACTGACGTCCAATACACACATTATTTACGAATGGCGTGTCATAATTTATTTTCTTTGCATCTTCTGTAACACAAATTATTAAGTGCTTAAGATTTCTACAGAGAAAACCCAGTACAGTACGCGTTCGTACACGAACGATCTCCGATGGTGTCCCAAACTACGCAACACTTAAACTCAGCACCATGTTATGATCTTTCAAGTTATTGTTATGATTACTGAAAGTGATCATGGGACTTCTCCTTCTCGAAGAGTTATGAGTGCAGTAGCCTCAGACGAGCGCAGTAGCCTCATACGAGCGCAGTAGCCTCATATATGCCTCATGAAGTTCAGTAAAGTCTAGTATGGTGGCGCTGCTCGTAAGGCCAATGCAATACCTTCTTGACTCACCAATAAGTATACGTGGGTCTTATTTATGTTTACTATCCTAAATATAGTATACACAGGACTAAAGCAAACTACGTATGTATACTAAAAGCCCGAATACACCTCATGGTGTTTGAATTGCAGTTAATGACCAATCAGCAAGTATACCTTGATACCAAACATACTCCAGAAATTCTTAGTGTTGTATCCCTACATCACACACACGCATCTTGGTTGCTAAGAATATATATATATATATATATATAATATATATATATATATATATATATATATATATATTATATATATATATATATATAAAGCTTCCCTTGTCATAGTACTCATTATTCCTATATTTTAAGCCACATGCTTCATATATTTTATTAATGATTATACCTTGAAAGTCCTTATATATAAAAAAAATATATATATATAAATGCTGTAATGATTTTTCCTTATTCCATTTCCGTAATGATACTGATAGCAAGTGACTTAGATAACCATCAAATGTGAGAAATATTATGTACATTCTATGGTATATATTAACAGCACTTGCATTTTAACTATGTAGAAGTGAATGAATAACGATTAACCCAACAAAACTCATATTTTACATAAAAAAAATTAATTCGAAATGAAAATATATCTGATACCCAATTATTTGAAGAATCCAACAGTCTTATTTGTAGAATGCAATAGTCGTATTAGTTGAATGCAACAGGAAGCAATAATGGGATGTACAGCTGACCATGGAACTGTAACTCCATGCAAGTACGGGAAGGACAAATGCCTTCATTATATATATATATATATATATATATATATATATATATATATATATATATATATATATATATATGGTAGTCTAAAAATACAGCTGTAAGATTTATTTATAAAGCAGTTGCACTTAAGTCTCAGCTGCTTCACAAAAAAAGAAAATAAATGAAAATTTAGCAACAGTCATACTGCAATAAATTCCTAAGATAACAAAAAAAATATACTGTCACTTCGAGATTTGTGGAAAGTTAGCACGAGGCTAAATAAATATATCTTTAATCATTAAAAACGTATATATCATCATATCTCACACTTCAGGAATGCCGGCTATATATATATATATATATATATATATACTGTAACAATAAAAAAAAGGTCTCCCTCTTGCCCATTAGGACAGACTTACGAGTGTTGACTGCTGGCGCGTGCTTGGGAGCAGATACAAGGCCCTGATACCTTCGCTAACTCAAGCCCCCCACCAGCACACATACACACACACACATTCCCAGGGCAAACTACGTTGATTTAACAGTAAAATCTAGGTCGATCCTGCGTTGATTTAAGTTACTAAAATCTATATTAATCCTGCGTTGATTTAAGTTACTAAAATCTATATTGATCCTGCGTTGATTTACACTACAATCTACGTCGATCTTGTGTTGATTTAACACTAAAATGTACGTCGCTCCTCCGTTGATTTAAGTTACTAAAATCTACGTCGATCCTGCGTTGATTTAACACTAAAATCTACGTCGATCCTTCGTTGATTTAACACTAAAATCTACGTCGCTCCTGCGTTAATTTAACACTAAAATCTACGTCGCTCCTGCGTTAATTTAACACTAAAATCTACGTCGATCCTGCGTTGATTTAACACTAAAATCTACGTCGATCCTGCGTTGATTTAACGTCACTCGCATATTTGTTAGCCCATTGTATCGTCTATTCATCAAATCATCATGTACCTAAGGAATAAGTAGTTAGAGGAATAAAATATTAAATCTACTAGACTCGTCAATCGAGTAGGAAAGTAAACCTTTGTAATAACTGGATGTATAAAGGAAGAAATATGTATATATTTATCATTCAGAATGTCCCATAATATGTAGTTTGTGATGCGTCTATTATATATATATGTGTGTGAACATGTTGTACTATACGGAGGTGAGAATAGCTTGAGCTACCTCATTCCTTTGTTTATGTGTATTTATATCTCAATAAACTTATTTCAATTTGAATATAAAATAACAGTTTACATTATATTGTGGATCTTTGCCAATACAAAAACTATATTTAATTGTAGGCGATACGTCACAATAACGTGGCTAAAGTATGTTGACCAGACCACACACTAAAAGGTGAAGGGACGATGATGTTTCGGTCCGTCCTGGACCATTATCAAGTCGATTGTGAGAATGGTCCAGGACGGACCGAAACGTCGTCCTCCTTTTACCTTCTAGTGTGTGGTCTGATCAACTATATTCAATTGTACCTAATTGATGCAGGTTCCAATGCATAATTAATGAACATTATTTATTAAACACTAAACTCACATGTTTAAAGACGTTTGTCACGTATAATTGGGTTGGTCGTAATTATAAACATTATCGGGACTTGATAATGAGCAAACCACGAGTCTTCATTATTCCTATATTTGCTAAAATCAGTCATATATTTCTTAACTTTTTAACCTATTTAAATTCAGCTATAATAGCTGAAGTATTTCTATAATAATAAAACTACTAAGGAAATAGACACTGGTTCGCAAGCAAGCGGTGATGTTTCTGTGGGGAAGAAAATGTAATACCATAAATTTGTGACTAGCCGACTAAGGTTGCGCGCGCATCATGCCCCCGATACTTAAAGCGAGCCCGGGGACTGAGCAACTCTTGCAATTATTTTATGTAATAATTAATTATTATTATATAAAAATAAATAAGTCCCCCACTCGGTAAGCGTTTTCTTCAACCACAGAAAAAAAAGTTCAAGTAACGCCTGAAACCCAATGCGTAATTTCCTTTATAAAATATACAAATATTCTATCTACCAATAGCCACTGTGATTGAGCCTCTATACATTTTATAAATAAAATATTATTAAAATGTTAAATTTGTTGCTTTTAGTACGAGAACCTCATTACAAAAAACATTTAAAATACACTAATTAGTGTTTTAAAAGAGTTACAACGTTCCTCTATCGGTTAGCAAGATGGCCGGTATGTTTGTTATTATACATCTCCTCAATAGCAGGTTTGCCTCCATATTTCAGACACATGGAACCTTTTTCAGGGGTGTATATCCACTACCAAATAATGTTATTAAAACAAGACTAAAACCAATGCGCTAAAACAGAAGCGGAAAAGAAACGGGAGTAAAGGAAGAAACCTCACTTCCATGGTGAAACTTTGATCCAACTATCACAGTAACATGGTTATCGTGTATAACCGAACTCAATTAGGGCTCACTATATAGCCCGTGCTACATGGGCATTTCGTTCTGAGTAGCTAATCTAAACAACAACAACAACCAGTATCTGGGACAGGGTTGCAGTGTCCAGTGGCGACGGCAGGATCCCCAAAGATCTCCTGTATGGAGAGCTGACGCAGGAAAAGCGTCCAAGTTCGAGGAGTCACTNTAACAGGATTACTAGAATTAGACAGGAAAGACTGGGTAGACTCTATTTTCCAAGTGTCAGAAAGCCTTTGACACTGTTCTTGTGAAAGGCTGGCTGGCTGTTGGCTTTATTTTAGATTCAGCTACTCGGAACAACATTTCCAAGCAGCACGGGATATGGTGATCCAAAGTGACATCAACAGGCTGGCGTACGAGATGCAGAAGCAAACTGGGATAACTGAAAAAAAATGAACTGGGTAGAGGAGTACCTGACGGACAGAAAAGAAAAAGAGTAACAGAGAAGAGATTTCAAGCTGGAGGAATGAAACAAGTGGAGGTCCCACAGGGCTCGGTCCTTAGACCGCTACTGTTCCTAATTTATGTGCACGACCAACCAGAGGGAGTCACCTCGTGCATATTAATAGTCAATGTTTGCAGATTACACAGTAGTAGGCATCCATCAGTCTCAGAAGACTATAGAGTTGCGCTCTGGTTGTCGGTCTGGAGTGGCCTCACCAGGGCGCAAAGCCAGGGTAGGTTGATTCGGGGGAGAAGCTGTTACCAGGCAGCAGGTCCCCCCTCTCCACGGCGCAAAGCACGGTAGGTTGATATGGAGGAGAAGCTGTTCTACACAAAAGAATGTAAAAACAGAGGATTACAGGAAGTTACAAGAGGAGCTTAACAAACTCCAAGAGTGGGGGGGGAACAAATGGTTGCTGGAGTTCAATTCCCAACAAGTGTAAGGTAGTGAAGATGGAAAATGAAGAAAGGAGATCAGAAGGCATCTGCACCATAAGGGGAAGGCAACTACAGGATCAGAGAGAAAGATTTGAGAGTAGGTACAGACCTGACGGCTGAGTGGACAACGCTCGGGATTCGTAGTCCTAAGATTCCGGGTTCGATCCCCGACGGAGGCGGAAACAAATGTACATAGTTTCTTTCACCCCTGATGCGCCTGTTCACCTAGCAGTAAATAGGTACCTGGGAGTTAGACAGCTGCTACGGACTGCTTCTGGGGATGTGTACCAAAAAAGGAGGACTGGTCGAGGACCGGGCCGCGGGGACGCTAAGCCCCGAAATCATCTCAAGATAACTCAAGATAGGTTGTTGTCGTTGTTAAAGATTCGCTACCTGGAACAAAGTTCCAAGTAGCACGGGCTATGGTGAGCCCGCAGATCAAGATAGGTACAATACCAACACTAACACAGTGATACATGTTGTTAAACACACATAAACACCTGTAACGTCCACCGCATAACGCACGTTGGCAAATCGATTGGAAAACAAAAACAGGACTCTTCCACGGCCATCTACACAACATTCGTTAGACCAACACTGGAATATGCAGCACCGGCATGGCATCCATACCTTGTGAAGCACCAAACCAAAACTGACCAAGTATAGAGGTTTGCGGCAATACTGGTGCCAGAGCTAAGAGCGTTAGGCTATGTGGATAGCCTAATAGAACTAAATATCGCAACACTTGAGGATAGAAGCAGTAGAGAATATGATCACAACGTGCAAGATACTGAGAGGAATAGGCAAGGTGGACAAGGTCAACCTTTTCAAACTGAGAGAAAGTAGGACAAAAGGACACATGTGGAAGCTGAAACTCAAATAATCCGAAGGAATGTAGGGGAAATACTCGTACTTGGTGCGGTTAGTCAACAAGTGGAAGACACTGAAAGAAGAAGTTGAAGAAGCCACCTCCACTCACAGCTTTAAAGCCAGATTCGGCAAAGAATTTGACCGTCAGAATAGTTAAACTGTAACACAACAGGTACAACAAGGCTGGTTGGCGGGGCATTAAAAACAACTAGACTTCACTCCTACCACAACCCCTACCACCACAACCCCCACCACCACCATCACCACTACGCTCACCACCACCACCAGTGAGGGTGCTGGTGGTGGTGAAGGTTGTCACCACTGTGACAAGCGCGTCGCTCCGTAGCAGTAAGATACTAGTCGTCTAGTCTGCTCGGTGCCTCCACTATATAGTGAGTCCACTGGAGACACTTAAAATAAATAAATAAATATAAATAAATAAATATGTTTATTCAGGAAAGGTACATACATAGAGAGATTTTACATAAGTTGATCGATTTATAGATAGAGCTAGTACATACAATGCCTAAAGCCACTATTACGCAATGCGTTTCGGGCAAGAAAACATTAATATCTAAAACTTAATGCTAATTGAACAAAAAGAATAAAATGTTTTGAGAACAGATACAAATAAAGGTACAAAAAAAAAGGGGGGGAACATGACTGAAAAGCAGCACAAATACAATATGTAGACAAACAGCGTTGAATAAGAAAAAAAAATAAGACATGGGTTGACAATAGAGGGGTAAGGTAGGTTACAGGGAGTTTAACAGGTAGTGTTTAGTTTTAATCTTAACTGGTTGAGAGAGGTACAGTCTTTAACATGGTTGGGAAGGTCATTCCACATTCTGGGTCCCTTGATTTGTAGAGCATTTCTAGTTTGGTTAAGTCGTACTCTTGGAATATCAAAACTGTATTTATTTCTGGTGTGGTGCTCATGGGTTCTGTTACAGCTTTCAATGAAGCTTTTGAGGTCAGGATTGGCATTACAGTTCAGCGTTTTATATATGTATAATACACATGAGAGAATGTGCAGTGACTTAATATCTAACATATTGAGAGATTTGAGCAGGGGTACCGAGTGATGTCTGGGGCCAGAGTTGGATATTGTCCTAATAGCAGCTTTGTGTGAGTAATTAGAGGACGTAAATGATTTTGGGTAGTAGAACCCCAAGCACAAATACCATAGTTGAGATATGGATAGATGAGGAGTAATAGAGAGTCACCAGGGCAGGGCGGGGTAAGTAGCAGCAGGGCGTAGCAACTTCAAGTTGCTACGTGTGTCTGTGAGCGGGAGAGTGTATGGACGGAAACTGGAGATGGGGGATGGGAATGGATGGTAGCCGGGCGTCGGAGTGTATGATGGGTAATGAGAGATGTCCTACCTTGGACACGGGCATGAGACACGGGCGTGAGACACGGGAGACACATACGAAGGTTAGTATCCAAGGACTCCAATGTCCGCTTCCACATACTGAATCCCAAACTCTCCGCCTCACGTATACTCCTGTCAAAGCTACACAAGATGGCAGGCGCATGAGGTTAAAGAATAGGTAATCACAGGGAATTAGGATGTGTAATATTATGCTATGTTTAGCTGTTAGGAATTGCAGCATTGCCTTTTGGAAAAAGTTTATTACGAGCGAGTCTAATTATTCAACAATTCAGGCCGTTCTCAGGGTAATGTGGTTCTGATGACTGCCCAGACGGTTTATGCACTTAAATATTTATCTACATATTTGTAATGGTCTGAAAGCATTTTACGATTCCAATAATAGTCTACAATTATTAGTTTACATACATATTATATTATATATATATATATATATATATATATATATATATATATATATATATATATATATATTATAATGTGCCCAGCGGAGAGAGAACCTCGGATCCTAGGGGACCAAAACCCGGATGACGCAGTATTTCGCCCTGATGGCATCAACATATACTCCTGGAAGGAGGATAGACAGTTGGTGTGGGACTACACATGTGTATCCACCCTGGCTGACACCTATGTACACTTCGGTGCTGGTCAAGCAGGTGGGGCGGCCAATCACAGAGTAATAGCAAAATCACTCAAGTACAGGTGATTGGAAGGTCAATACCTCTTTGTTCCCATAGCGTCTGAGACGCATGGCCCCTGGGGCAAGAGTGCCTTGGGATTTCTCAAGGAATATGGCTCTAAGCTCATTGATGTCACCAGAGATCCAAGAGCTGCCAGTTTTTTGTTTCAGCGCCTCAGTGTGGCGATCCAGAGGGGAAATGCCTGCTGCGTCCTCGGTTCCTGTCCGGAAGCGGAGGAGCTTCAAGAGATCCATAACCTTTGAACACTATTTGTGTTATATCCTCCTGATCCCCATGTTTAATGCCTAATAACGCTTTACAACACTACTTGGGTTGTCTCATTGGGTTTGAGAGAGAGAGAGAGAGTCAGTGGTAACTGCAGGCGATGAGTCACAATAACGTGGCTAAAGTAAGTTGACCAGACCACACCAGAAGGTGAAGGGACGACGACGTTTCGGTCCGTCCTGGACCATTCTCAAGTCGATGAGGACCGAAACGTCGTCGACCCTTCACCTTCTGGTGTGGTCTGGTGAACTCAGTGGTAACTGTTGGTATGGGACCATATGTAGTCACACACACACACTCTTCCGCCGACTTCTTCCCCACCCTCCCAGCCACACCTCGAGAGGGACATCAGTGAAGGACGATGACAAGAGCCACACCTCGAGGGAGACGTCAGCAGGAGAAGGATGATGGCAGGGGCCACACCCTGAGAGTAATCTGTCCCAATGGTAGAGAGCGCCAAAATGTTTCTAGATCAGTAGAACATCTTTCCAGTGCCTGTCACTGTCTGGTACGGTGCCAAGACAGTCACGTGATGTCTTGGAAGGATGCCAGACTCATCCTGAAGGAGCACTGACAAACACAATTCTAAAAACCACCCGTCAACATGCAGTAATATCATTTACCAGAATTCAAGTGCGCATTAGTCTCGTTATCCCCAGGTAAACTATTTTTTTTTTTAGATGTACCTTGTGCAATAACGGTACACGACTTGTGCATTAACGGTACACGACTTGTGCAATAACGGTACACGCATTTTGCAACATCGGCCTATATCTTGCGTCTCTCAGACAACCCGTATCACGAGTCGACTCAATATTGGCTTTGGTGGAGGTAAGAGCAAAGCTTTTAGTGGTAAGACGTTTAAGGGCTCTTACAGGTTTGTATTGCTTCTTATCTCCTGTTGTAAGGCGTTGGGGGGTTTTTACGTGTTCGTATACGGTCATATCCCGTGTTGTAAAGCTTTGGAGGGCTCTTACGTGTTCGTATACGGTTATATCCCGTGTTGTAAGACATTGGAGGGCTCTTACGGGGTTTCTATACTTTCATATCCTATTCTAGATGATAATTTACGATACCTGTTTGCGTTCCTCGTTTACAACAATGAGTATAAGTAACGCGTGAAGGGAAGGGAACTATCAGGGGGGGAAAGCGCCAAGCCATTACGACTATATAGCACTGGGAAGGGGCCAGGATAAGGATTTGAGATGGGACGGAGGGGAAGGAATGGTGCCCCAACCACTTGAAAAATTAAGCTTTTTCCAGAGTTGACATAAACAAGTTCTGTTTACGTGAGGTTGGGTCGTAGTGTGTGGACCTTAACACCTCTTCTTTACGGTGTTATTGTTATAACCGACCACAACTTACTACACCGGATGTTTACATACCCTGAACCACGATTCATCAAGCATCTACGCACTTCCTTACGCGTCCTCTGTACGTCTTTCCTCATTCATGGCACTCCAAGCACTTGGATTGGATGGTAGAGCGACAGTCTCGCTTTGTACAGGTCGGCGTTCAATCCCCCCCCGCACCGATCGTCTGAAACGCTACCCGAAACGCTTTGCGTAATAGTGGCTTTAGGCATTGTATGTACTAGCTCTATCTATAAATCCATCAACTTTTGTATTTCACCTTGTATGTATGTACTTTACCTGAATAAATATTTGTATTTGTTGTATTGTCTAAGTGGTTGGGCACCATTCCTTCCCCCCGTCCCATCCCAAATCCTTATCCTGACTCATTCTCAGTGCTATGTAGTCTAACGGCTTGGCACTTTCCCCTGATAATTCCTCCTCCCCCCTTCCTCATTCATGACAGCTTAATTTGCATTTAATAACCGGTTGATGAACTTGGAAACTTCACAACCCGACGTTATTACTGTTATAGGCAGCGAAGTAGTCGCTTCGGGGAATATGAATTGTTTAATAAATACAAACTAAGCCGCCAAAAGAAGTACAGGTTTCGTCAGTGGACACTTGCTTGATAAATCCTGGCTCTGGAGGCTACTGCACAATGACACTCTCGGGGGAAAAGAAATTTCAAGGACGTTTATTGAGACAATAAAATACATCTCAAATGGATAGAGTAGATTGGGCTATTTCTACCCTCCCTCTACTTCAAGTCCCTCTAGGAGGCGCACAAATCCAGTGGTTATCTTGAGGTTATCTTGAGATGATTTCGGGGCTTTTTAGTGTCCCCGCGGCCCGGTCCTCGACCAGGCCTCCACCCCCAGGAAGCAGCCCGTGACAGCTGACTAACACCCAGGTACCTATTTAGGTACCTATTTTACTGCTAGGTAACAGGGGCATAGGGTGAAAGAAACTCTGCCCATTGTTTCTCGCCGGTGCCTGGGATCGAACCCAGGACCACAGGATCACAAGTCCAGCGTGCTGTCCGCTCGGCCAACCGGCTCCCCACCCAATTATCTCCCCTACCATTATCACACATCCAAACAATTTGATGTGGTACACTACTTCAGAAAGGAACAAATCTGCAAGAGCCGTGACGAGGATTCGTGGATTTGTGGATTGTGGATTTGTTTATTTGATCCATCACGCTATTGTGATTTCTGTGTGTTCGGAAAGGAAGTTTTCCCCAGGCCAGCGGGTGACATTTCTCAGCATACAACCAACAACAGCTGCCCGATTGATGAAGATTAAGCCACCCAAAAGGTGGCACGGGCATGAATAGCCCGTAAGTGGTGGCCCTTCTGAGCCATTACCAGTATCAAGAGCTGATACTGGAGATCTGTGGAGGTGCAACTGCACCCTGCGTGACGGGAGATGCCTCCCGTCGACAGCTGCCCAACTCCTAGGCACCTAAATACTTACTACCTACCAAGCAGACGGCGTCGGCACCTCACCTGTCGGGATCTTATCTCTAAAGTAGGTCTAGTTTGTCATGCGGAGGGCTTGACACTGGCGGGTGAGACGCGGTTGGTGAAGAAACTTATGAGGAGAAAGCAGTCATTGGTATGATTATATAGCACAGGGAAGAGATGTGAGGACGGCATAGGAGCTGGGATAGGCTTGTGAGTGTAAACAGGCGTCGTAGCTGAATGGGAAAATACCGCGGCAGAAACCAAAGTGCGCCCTCGAGGCTGGGAGAGCGCACCTCGAGGCTGACCAAAGTGCGCCTCGTAAGTGGTAGAGCGCACCTCGAGGCTGACCAAAGTGCGCTTCGTAAGTGGTAGAGCGCACCTCGAAGCTGACCAAAGTGCGCCTCGAGACTGGGAGAGAGTGCGCATCCTCCACCCACTCCCTGCTCCTTGTTTATATCTGGGATTCCAACCAAAACAGAACAGATATTCGCCTTCAGAGAGCTTTACGACTGTAATCCATTCAAGAATATCTTTTGGCATCTTGCTCCCTCTTGGAGGTTTTCCTTGCATGAATTTCCACCCGACAACACGTGTCAAGGGCACCTGTAGCAGCAATGGAACACCTGTGGAAACCTTTGCACATGCTGACCATACCACGAGGGCCCCCCCTTCCCCTACTTGTCGGAACAGGGAAAGGTGCAGTGCGACCAGGAGTGTATTTGAGTGTGGCTTGAGAGTATTTCTTTCACGGGCTCGCCATAGCCCGTGCTACATGGACACTTCGTTCTGAGCAGCTAAATCTGAAACGACAACAAGTATTTGTCTTCCTTTTGGACAAAGAATAGAAGACAGACTAACTGTGTTCCGTCTTTAATTAAGTGTTTCTCGGTATAAATAGGTTGTGCCTCGTTTGAAATGTAATCACTAAGGAAAATGAAATGTGAAATAATTGAGCGTTTTCGTGTCCATTTCAACACAGCTTCGGAAGGGGTAGAAAAAGACACGAAAGCGCTCAAGCATTTCTATTGTGGTCATCGAGGTATCTTCTAATTGTACTTAACCAAACTACATTATATATGTCTAACCTACGCTTGAAACAATCCAACGATCTTACGCCACTATGTTACAACCCTATCTATACCCAAACCAATATTTACAAAGGTATTTTCTGGATCAACACTTATCCAATTTTTGCCAGCCAATTTGAGGGACCCAAAGCCTCAGACGCGAGAATAAAATAGCATTTAAGGTAACCTTGATGCTCCAGGGGACCATGCTTATATGGTATAGATGTGTGTGTGTGTGTGTGTGTGTGTGTGTGTGTGTGTGTGTGTGTGTGTGTGTGTGTGTGTGTGTGTGTGTGTGTGTGTGTGTATGTGTGTGTATGTGTGTGTGTATGTGTGGTGTGTGTGTGTGTGCTTTTATTAGTATTCGTGCTTGTAGGAATGAGCTGTTAGCTCTTGGACACCTGATTTCTAACCACTGGTTGTCAAATGTACTGACTCCCGACCTATTTCTCCACAATCATTGATTGACAGTTGAGAGGTGGGCCGAAAGAACAGAGCTCAATCCCCGCAAGCACAACTAGGTGAATACAAGTAGGTGAATACACACACATACATGGAAAGCATTAAGCAGTGATGTGGTGGAGGCAGACTCCATTCATCCCCAGGAAGCAGCCCGTAACAGCTGTCTAACTCCAAGGTACCTATTTGCTGCTAGGTAACAGGAGCATCAGGGTGAAAGAAACTCTGTCCATGTGTCTCTGCCGGCGCCGGTAATCGAATCCGAGCCACAGGATTGCGAGTCCCGCGCGCTGTCCACTCAGCTAACAGACACCATATGTGTGTGAACCATATCACTCCTCCAATATCACAACCAACACAGCACCAAAATATTGTACCTAGTAACGTCTAGGGCCACAGTTGACACTGGTAACGTCCAGGTCCAATGTTGACAATGGTAACGTCCAACATGATAAGGAGTCCAACCCTAGGCTTGGACTGGTCGAGTTGACAGCTTACTCAACGCTTATTGCATCCTACTCTAATTTCCAAATAGTTTCCCATAGCATACTTGTAAGGCAGGAAGCCTGTTAGGATGCGACCCACACCAGTCGCCTAACTCCCGGGTACCTATTTACCGGCAGAGGGCAAAGAGGTATAAGGAAAATGTGCCCAAGCGTGTAAGTATAAAGAATCTTATACTAGGTATAAAGAAACGTGCCCAAGCGTCCCCGTCCTGCCCGGGAAGCAAACCCGAAACCACTGGAATGTGAATCCACTGCGCAAGGCTGTATTTGGAGGGGTACGATGGACGTATATATTGAGTTTTCTGCCTGTTGGATATGGGCGGCACCGGACAGGTAGCAGAGATTTTTATCAAGTGTTTATTTTTGAGTTTGCGTGAGAGAGCCTGGCATAGGCTACCGTGGCCCGCCCGCCCTCAGAGGCGAGGGCCCTTCAGCGTCCAGGAAGGCTGTGTAACTACCCCTGATTGATTGATTGATGAAGATTAAGCCACCCAAAAGTGGCACGGGCATGAATAGCCCATAAGTGGTGGCCCTTTTGAGCCATTACCAGTATCAAGAGATGATACTGGAGATCTGTGGAGGTGCGACTGCACCCTGCGTGACGGGAGATGTCTCCCGTGGACTTCCCCTGGTCACTTCTACTTTTTATTGTCCTCTTTCCCCTACAATCTGAGGAAATATTTGTAAGGTATACTGCCATCTTATGTATTTTCTAAAGATGTCTCTTGTTCTTCAAGAAAAGCTTTACATAGATGCGTGCGTCCTGTGTTGACTTAGGAAATGCGAAATGTAATCATTTAGTAATGGGATAACACTTTTTTTTTACTGGGTAGTAAGTGTTATTTGCTAATTGTTTACGCCTCCAAAGTATAGAACATTTTTATTATAATCCTGAAACTTGGACTTTAGTGACAAGGATAGTGACTTTTAAAATTTATCCATTTCCAATGAGCTCTTGGGGTTCTCTTATTATAATACGAGGACACACTCAAGAGTTTGAGGATATCCTCATAATGCATCTAAAGTTTGGCAGCTCAAGTTCGTTTATTGAGACTATAAATTACATCTCGAAGGGATAGAGTAGCTTAGGCTATTTTTACCCTTCTAAACTTTGCCAGTGCTGGCTATATTGATCGAATGACCATGTATGACCTGCGAGATGGGGATTTGTTGTTTAGTATCACGTAACTAGTAACCCTTCATATAGCCTAGGGTAGCTGCGCAAGTGACTATTTACC
>WNGS01052365.1:15814506-15832810 GCA_020271785.1 Procambarus virginalis
AGACCTTAAGGTGTGGCTGACGCCAGACCCTGAGGTGTGGCTGACACCAGACCCTGAGGTGTGGCTGACAGCCAGACCCTGAGGTGTGGCTGACACCAGACCCTGAGGTGTGGCTGACACCAGACCCTGAGGTGTGGCTGAGCACAGACCCTGAGGTGTGGCTGCACGAGACCCTGAGGTGTGGCTGGCACCAGACCCTGAGGTGTGGCTGACCCAGACCCTGAGGTGTGGCTGACACCAGACCCTGAGGTGTGGCTGACACCAGACCCTGAGGTGTGGCTAACACACACACATAGTCACCAGTAATCAAAACTCCAGGTGTAGTGGTCGATATACCAACCATTCACACACATTTGTTCATGTTTCCACACATCAAATGACGTGACGGATATAGCAAATGCAAAAAGACAAAGAAATTTGATCACGAACAGGAAGGTGTTACTGTGGAGCCGAGAGGCGCCAACAGTTGCGCGTCTGGCTCCTGACACGACCCCACCGCACTGACGTTTATTCCCCTATTCACCTATAAAATTATAACGTTGTGCGAAGTTTGCTCGCTATTTGTCCCAGCTGCAGAAATCATGGGCCAACTTCGCTAGATTAATGGGTTGAAATTAATGGGTTTTTAAATCAAGTGTTGTTTTAATGGTCAACACTCATGGTCAAGTCACAGCAGACTCCTACTGGTATGTTCCAGAGATAATTTTCCACTTCGAGATACCAAAAACTCCCGAGCGTAATCATATGATGACTATAGCCACAATACAGTCATATATGATCCAGCCGATACGAACCTCAAATATTTTGTGTGGGCGCTAATGCTGGCAATGCAAGTGCTTCCCGCCCCCCAAAGCTGTTCATACGATAATCTGTAGTGTTCAATCGAGGAGCTTAGTCATCACCTATGACGAGTCTCAGATAGGTCTCGGAGTTATTCATACCATTTGTACATACCTTACGTTATATCTAATGTTAACAGGAGGCACTAGGGGTCACCATAGCTCCGTGCTACTTGAGACTTCTTTTCAGGTAGCAAATCTTTAACAACAACAAACATAACAGGTGAAGTTATTGTTGTTTGTAAGAGTTGTGTTTTAAGAAGAATATGAAAATGTCTATTTCTCTCTTTCTCTCTCTCTCTCTCTCTCCTCTCTCTCTCTCTCTCTCTCTCTACTCTCTCTCTACTCTCTCTCACTCTCCTCTCTCCCACTCTCTCCCTCTCTCTCTCTTTCTTCCAGTTAATAACCATTTAATTTACAATAATATTCATTGTAAACTGCATTGTGGTATTTAAATCATTGTAGTTCTCAGAACATTGTGGCGGAGGTAGCAAGATATACTGATCATCTTGATGATTAATAATAATATACTCATTGTGTCGGCGGACAGGAGCCAGAGTGTATTCATACACGTTAGGTTAATATCGAGGTTCCCCCCCCTCACCCCCCCCCCACCCAAAGGTCGAATTACAGACCCCATAACAAGCTGACTAACTCCTGAGTATCTATTTACTATTATCTATTAGTAAATAGATAATATTTACTATTAGTATCTATTTCTAGGTGAAAAAGCATTAGATGAAAGGAAAACGTGCCACCACTCAGTTGCCCCACCCGGGATTCGAACCGGAATTTCGATGTGCATCGAGAACGAACCTGACTGCAATACTGGCTGAATACACATTGAACATTCAGGAGGAGGAAAATCGTAAATGTAAAAACGACTTGCTGGATGGTATTTACAGTGTAAATTATGTAAATTTACATAAAATTTACATATTTTTTTACATGTACATAATTTTATTATGTAAATTAATTATGTAAATTTACACTTGTAAAGCCCCCTGAAGGTGCTTTGCAAGTGTAAATTATGTAAATACGACCCCCTGGAGGTGCTTTAAAGTGTAAATTATGTAAATACGACCCTCTGAAGGTGCTTTGCAAGTGTAAATTAAGTAAATACGACCTCTGAAGGTACTTTACAAGTGTAAATTATGTAAATACGACCCCCTGGAGGTGCTTTACAAGTGTAAATTATGTAAATACGACCCTCTGAAGGTGCTTTACAAGTGTAAATTATGTAAATACGACCCCCTGAAGGTGCTTTACAAGTGTAAATTATGTAAATACGACAGGAAATTAGTATTCACACAATTGGCCCCAAAAAAATATTCTTTGTTTAGTTTTGATTTACTGCAACTGTTTACGTTATTTGGACGAAAGGTTTTTTTCTACCACAGACGTGGCCAGACATTTACAATGCTAACCAGAATATATACATTTTCTTCTGTCCTCCATGGACAGGGTGAGAGATGTGTTAAACATATAGTTCAGGGATTTATTGAACAATCAACCACAGAAGGTGATTCGGTGCATTTAAAATGCTAAGCTAAGCTACATACGTAAATACATAGATTTACAGATTTACGTATGCCCTACATAAAGTGTTCGATGTGTCTTTTACATAGTGTCATTAATGTGCATTTACAAATGCGAAATGTAATTCTGATCAGCTTCCATATATACTTTATACACATACATATACATGCACACACACACACATATACGTACACATACATATATACATACATGTATACATACATATACACACACACACATGCATTCACATACATTTGTCTCTTTTACTCTGACAGGGTGAGATAGCTGACAGAGAAACTAGTGTGCAATTAAGCACTTAATCACTGAAGGTGATGAAGGTGCTTTTACAAGCTCAGATTATATAGTTACATCACATACATACATTGCATAAATGATACATTACATAGTTAAGGCGATGAGTCACAATAACGTGGCTAAAGTATGTTGACCAGACCACACACTAGAAGGTGAAGGGACGACGACGTTTCGGTCCGTCCTGGACCATTCTCAATCGACTTGAGAATGGTCCAGGGCGGACCGAAACGTCGTCGTCCATTCACCTTCTAGTGTGTGGTCTGGTGAACTTACATGGTTAATCTTTCATGGACGAAAGGTCGAGGCCAGGAGCTTAATATCAACCCACAGAAGGTGCTTCGCAAGTTGTATACGGATCAGCATTATCAAAATGTTAATTAAGGTAGTGGAGACGCCAAGATGTTTTTTATCGTGTGGGGTGATCTTGACGACAGATTTAGGGGGCGACCTTGGGAGAGCATGTGATGGATGTGCCCCCGCCCTTAAGGATGTAATGGTTGAGTGTGGAGCCTCGTAGTGTGTGGGTACATGTGGGTACAATCTCCTAGTGTGTGGGTACATGTGGGTACAATCCCCTAGTGTGTGGGTACGTCTGTATGGTGCGGCGCGCGGGGCAGTATCTTAGTCTCCTGAAGCCAGATTCACCAAGCAGTTACGCGAGTGCTTACGAACGTGTACATCTCTCCTCAATCTTTGACGGCTTTGGTTACATTTATTAAACAGTTTACAAGCATGAAAACTTGCCAATCAACTGTTGTTATTGTTATAAACAGCCTCCTGGTGCTTCGGAGCTCATTGGTTGTTTAATAATTGTAAACAAAGCCGCCAAAGATTGAGAAAATGTGTACAGGTTCGTAAGTGGTTGCGTAACTGCGTCGTGAATCTGGCTACTGCACAATAACTTGAATTCTCCCGGTACGATGACTCGAATTCTCCCGGTACGATGACTCGAATCCTCCCTGTACGATGACTGGTTGGGTTCGCTGCTTCTATATTTAACCTGTACACAGTTGCTAAGTGCTCTTATCCACATTGTAAGTGGATCTTTTATGTCTAAATATCCAATTAGGGTAGTTTGGCCTATTGGCCCAAGACAGTCATTTGATCATCTGTCTTATCTCGTAACTATCTTGCAATTATCAATCAAGCTTTAACATTTAATTCACGTTCTTAAAGATCGGAAGTCTACACTTAGTAGGTTCCCTTACTGATCATGTCCAGAATACAGCCCACAACAGTTGCCTATCTCCTTTTACTGCTAGGTGAGCAGGCGCATCGGGTGAAAGAAAACGTTCCCAACCGTTCCTTTCCCGCCTGGGAACCGAACCCTGGGTCCTTTGGTTATGAGGAGAGTTGTGTATGTTTATAGTTAATTGTCTCCATAACTGAAGCATTTGTATAAGATTCGTAATACAATCGTTTACAATCAATCCCATTGAGAAGGTAACAACTATATGACTCCCCTAATATACGCGGGATCGGTGGATTGTTTCAAGCTAAGGTTAGACATAGAGTATACGTGTGGAAATAGGAGCTGCACTCCTGAAATTTGAAGTTGCTTTACCTTCATTCTTAACTCTATTTGAAGGTTTGTCATTCTGTTCACACACACACACACACACACACACACACACACACCACACACACACACACACACACACACGCACACGCACACGCACACGCACACACACACACACACACACGGGCGCCCCCTCTCCCTTGGTGGCTGTTTAACACAAGGGGCACACGCACTAGGGGACACAGGTGGAAACTGAGTGCCCAAATGAGCCACAGAGATATTAGAAAGAACTTTTTTAGTGTCAGAGTGGTTGACAAATGGAATGCATTAGGAAGCGATGTGGTGGAGGCTGACTCCATACACAGTTTCAAGTGTAGATATGATAGAGCCCAATAGGCTCAGGAAACTGTACACCTGTTGATTGACGGTTGAGAGGCGNCCTTGTCCTCATACCCCAGCTCCTTGTACTCATACCCCAGCTCCTTGTCCTCATACCCCAGCTCCTTGTCCTCATACCCCAGCTCCTTGTACTCATACCCCAGCTCCTTGTCCTCATACCCCAGCTCCTTGTCCTCATACCCCAGCTCCTTGTACTCATACCCCAGCTCCTTGTCCTCATACCCCAGCTCCTTGTCCTCATACCCCAGCTCCTTGTACTCATACCCCTGCGCCTTGTCCTCATACCCCCAGCTCCTTGTCCTCATACCCCCAGCTCCTTGTCCTCATACCCCAGCTCCTTGTCCTCATACCCCAGCTCCTTGTCCTCATACCCTAGCTCCTTGTCCTCATACCCTAGCTCCTTGTTCTCATACCCCAGCTCCTTGTCCTCATACCCCAGCTCCTTGTCCCCATACCCAGCTCCTTGTCCTCATACCCCCAGCGCCTTGTCCTCATACCCCAGCTCCTTGTCCTCATATCCCTTCCAAGTGCTATACACCCACATTGGATGAGCGCCTTATAATCATAATTATCATTCCTGGCGGTGACAGGAGTCTCCGCCTTGCTAGAGGAAGAGAGGCGGGAGAAGTTATCGCGAGACGCCACTAAGCACCCAACAGGTGGGTAATTAAGTCCCACCTGTGTGTCCCATCTCTTCCTGTATTATCCAGGAGACATGCAGCACCTGACGGTGGAGCATTACTGTCACCTAGACGACGTGTCCTCGCTCCCTCATCTCTTTTTGTCCTTTTCTGTCCATCTCCACCAGGCTGGGATTCCGTCCACGTCGTCAGTGGGAACCCGGCTCCACTATGCTGGGTTTCGACGTCGTCACGGTGGATCCGTTGGCGCCATGCTGGGGCTTGTGGCTACATCATTGTGAAGGTTGTGGTGGAGGGGTTGAGATGGGCGTGTGGTGGTGTGGGCGTGTGGGGTGGGTGGTGCTGGCGTGGGTGGTGGGGTCGGCGGCAGTGGTGGTGGTGGTGCAGGAGCGCCCTCAGACGACGACTAACTTTAGCCCAGGTCAGCAGGTCGTACCGTGAAGCACCGCCAGGCATAAAGTTGACACAAATTTCACATCCAAGTCACTGTGACCCCAAGCGTGTTATATCTTGTGTGTGTGTGTCTGTCGTCTGGCTCCCTCCCTCCCTCATATGCTTATAGATACCACTATCGGCACTATCATCACCGTCACCATAGAGGCCAGGGGGGGCCAGATTCACGAAGCAGTTACTCAAGTACTTGCAAACGTGTACATCTTTCCTCAATCTTTGACGGCTTTGGTTACATTTATTAAACAGTTTACAAGCACGAAAACTTGCCAATCAACTGTTGTTATTGTTATAAACAGCCTCCTGGTGCTTCGGGGCTCATTAACTGTTTAATAATTGTAAACAAAGCCGCCAAAGATTGAGAAAAGATGGACAGGTTCGTAAGTGCTAGCGTAACTGCTTCGTGAATCTGGCCTCAGAACTGAATGCACCCAACTGAGGAGATAATCTGAGAGGCAATTTGAAAAGACATTTCTTCAAGAACTAAGGACCCACCAGAGCTGTGCCATAGCCATACAAGGAAAACACCAACAGTGAGAGACCATATACTCAAAACTGAGGAGACAATGGGAGAATTCCACAGAAAATGATAATGAGGTATGTGAGGAACTCTACAAAACATTTCAGGAGGTCTTTACAATAGAGCCAACACGGAGGCCAAGGTTGCGGGATGAAAGGGTGGAACTAAAACAGTGAATCACCATAAAACAGTCACTATAGAAAAGGTTAAACAAATCACCTGGAGGAATCAATGGGGCCAGACTTAATCTCACCATGCCTGCTGAAGGTGAGGCAGAAGTACTTTGTCACCCATTACCTAAAATTTTTAATAAAACACTTGAGACAAGAAATCTCCCAGAAGGCTGAAAAAAAAGGTAAACGTAGTTCCAATCTCCAAAAAAGTAGATACAAATGGAGTATTAAACTACAGAGCTGTGTATCAATAGCAAGTGTTCCATCAGTGTGCTGGAGGAAGTAGTCGGGTCAAGAATAGTAATAGTGGCTTTAGGCACTGTATGTACTAGCTCTATCTATAAATTCATCAATATCTGCATCACCCCTTGTATGTATGTACTTTACCTAAATAAACATTTGAATTTGAATTTAGAATGATACACCATCAGGAGTGGACCAACAATGTGACAAAAGCTCAACATAGATATAGAAAAGGAAAATCGTGCCTGACAAGCTTGATTGAGTTCTATAACAGGATTACTAAAATTAGACAGGAAAGACTGGGTAGACTCTATTTTCCAAGTGTCAGAAAGCCTTTGACACTGTTCCTTGTGAAAGGCTGGCTGGCTGTTGGCGTTATTTTAGATTCAGCTACTCGGAACAACATTTCCAAGCAGCACGGGATATGGTGATCCCAAAGTGGACATCAACAGGCTGGCGTACGAGATGGAGAAGCAAACTGGGATAACTGAAAAAAAATGAACTGGGTAGAGGAGTACCTGATGGACAGAAAGAAAAAGAGTAACAGAGAAGAGATTTCAAGCTGGAGGAATGAAACAAGTGGAGGTCCCACAGGGCTCGGTCCTTAGACCGCTACTGTTCCTAATTTATGTGCACGACCAACCAGAGGGAGTCACCTCGTGCATATTAATAGTCAATGTTTGCAGATTACACAGTAGTAGGCATCCATCAGTCTCAGAAGACTATAGAGTTGCGCTCTGGTTGTCGGTCTGGAGTGGCCTCACCAGGGCGCAAAGCCACGGTAGGTTGATTCGGGGGAGAAGCTGTTACCCAGGCAGCAGGTCCCCCCTCTCCACGGCGCAAAGCCACGGTAGGTTGATATGGAGGAGAAGCTGTTCTACACAAAAGAATGTAAAAACAGAGGATTACAGGAAGTTACAAGAGGAGCTTAACAAACTCCAAGAGTGGGAGGGGGGAACAAATGGTTGCTGGAGTTCAATTCCCAACAAGTGTAAGGTAGTGAAGATGGAAAATGAAGAAAGGAGATCAGAAGGCATCTGCACCATAAGGGGAAGGCAACTACAGGATCAGAGAGAAAGATTTGAGAGTAGGTACAGACCTGACGGCTGAGTGGACAACGCTCGGGATTCGTAGTCCTAAGATTCCGGGTTCGATCCCCGACGGAGGCGGAAACAAATGTACATAGTTTCTTTCACCCCTGATGCGCCTGTTCACCTAGCAGTAAATAGGTACCTGGGAGTTAGACAGCTGGTACGGACTGCTTCTGGGGATGTGTACCAAAAAAGGAGGACTGGTCGAGGACCGGGCCGCGGGGACGCTAAGCCCCGAAATCATCTCAAGATAACCTCAAGATAGGTTGTTGTTGTTGTTAAAGATTCGCTACCTGGAACAAAGTTCCAAGTAGCACGGGCTATGGTGAGCCCGCAGATCAAGATAGGTACAATACCAACACTAACACAGTGATACATGTTGTTAAACACACATAAACACCTGTAACGTCCACCGCATAACGCGCGTTGGCAAATCGATTGGAAAACAAAAACAGGACTCTTCCACGGCCATCTACACAACATTCGTTAGACCAACACTGGAATATGCAGCACCGGCATGGCATCCACACCTTGTGAAGCACCAAACCAAAACTGACTAAGTATAGAGGTTTGCGGCAATACTGGTGCCAGAGCTAAGAGCGTTAGGCTATGTGGATAGCCTAATAGAACTAAATATCGCAACACTTGAGGATAGAAGCAGTAGAGAATATGATCACAACGTGCAAGATACCGAGAGGAATAGGCAAGGTGGACAAGGACAACCTTTTCAAACTGAGAGAAAGTAGGACAAAAGGACACATGTGGAAGCTGAAACTCAAATAATCCGAAGGAATGTAGGGGAAATACTCGTACTTGGTACGGTTAGTCAACAAGTGGAAGACACTGAAAGAAGAAGTTGAAGAAGCCACCTCCACTCACAGCTTTAAAGCCAGATTCGACAAAGAATTTGACCGTCAGAATAGTTAAACTGTAACACAACAGGTACAACAAGGCTGGTTGGCGGGGCATAAAAAACAACTAGACTTCACTCCTACCACAACCCCTACCACCACAACCCCCACCACCATCACCACTACGCTCACCCCCACCACCAGTGAGGGTGCCGGTGGTGGTGAAGGTTGTCACCACTGTGACAAGCGCGTCGCTCCGTAGGCAGTAAGATACTAGTCGTCTAGCCTGCTCGGTGCCTCCACTATGTAGTGAGTCCACTGGAGACACTTCAAGTTGCTACGTGTGTCTGTGAGCGGGAGAGTGTATGGACGGAAACTGGAGATGGGGGATGGGAATGGATGGTAGCCGGGCGTCGGAGTGTATGATGGGTAATGAGAGATGTCCTACGTTGGACACGGGCATGAGACACGGGCGTGAGACACATACGAAGGTTAGTATCCAAGGACTCCAATGTCCGCTTCCACATACCGAATCCCAAACTTTCCGCCACACGTATACTCCTGTCAAAGCTACACAAGATGGCAGGCGCATGAGGTTAAAGAATAGGTAATCACAGGGAATTAGGATGTGTAATATTATGCTATGTTTAGCTGTTAGGAATTGCAGCATTGCCTTTTGGAAAAAGTTTATTGACGAGCGAGTCTAATTATTCAACAATTCAGGCCGTCTCAGGGTAATGTGGTTCTGATGACTGCCCAGACGGTTTATGCACTTAAATATTTATCTACATATTTGTAATGGTCTGAAAGCATTTTACGATTCCAATAATAGTCTACAATTATTAGTTTACATACATATTATATATATTATATATATATATATATATATATATATATATATATATATATATATATATATATATATATATATATTATAATGTGCCCAGCGGAGAGAGAACCTCGGATCCTAGGGGACCAAAACCCGGATGACGCAGCATTTCGCCCTGATGGCATCAACATATACTCCTGGAAGGAGGGTAGACAGTTGGTGTGGGACTACACATGTGTATCCACCCTGGCTGACACCTATGTACACTTCGGTGCTGGTCAAGCAGGTGGGGCGGCCAATCACAGAGTAATAGCAAAATCACTCAAGTACAGGTGATTGGAAGGTCAATACCTCTTTGTTCCCATAGCGTCTGAGACGCATGGCCCCTGGGGCAAGAGTGCCTTGGGATTTCTCAAGGAATATGGCTCTAAGCTCATTGATGTCACCAGAGATCCAAGGGCTGCCAGTTTTTTGTCTCAGCGCCTCAGTGTGGCGATCCAGAGGGGAAATGCCTGCTGTATCCTCGGTTCCTGTCCGGAAGCGGAAGAGCTTCAAGAGATCCATAACCTTTGAACACTATTTGTGTTATATCCTCCTGATCCCCATGTTTAATGCCTAATAACGCTTTACAACACTACTTGGGTTGTCTCATTGGGTTTGAGAGAGAGAGAGTCAGTGGTAACTGTAGGCGATGAGTCACAATAACGTGGCTAAAGTAAGTTGACCAGACCACACCAGAAGGTGAAGGGACGACGACGTTTCGGTCCGTCCTGGACCATTCTCAAGTCGATGAGGACCGAAACGTCGTCGACCCTTCACCTTCTGGTGTGGTCTGGTCAACTCAGTGGTAACTGTTGGTATGGGACCATATGTAGTCACACACACACACACTCTTCCGCCGACTTCTTCCCCACCCTCCCAGCCACACCTCGAGAGGGACATCAGTGAAGGACGATAACAAGAGCCACACCTCGAGGGAGACGTCAGCAGGAGAAGGATGATGGCAGGGGCCACACCCTGAGAGTAATCTGTCCCAATGGTAGAGAGCGCCAAAATGTTTCTAGATCAGTAGAACATCTTTCCAGTGCCTGTCACTGTCTTGGTACGGTGCCAAGACAGTCACGTGATGTCTTGGAAGGATGCCAGACTCATCCTGAAGGAGCACTGACAAACACAATTCTAAAAAACATCCGTCAACATGCAGTAATATCATTTACCAGAATTCAAGTGCACATAAGTCTCGTTATCCCCAGGTAAACTATTTTTTTTTTAGATGTACCTTGTGCAATAACGGTACACGACTTGTGCAATAACGGTACACGCCTTTTGCAACATCGGCCTATATCTTGCGTCTCTCAGACAACCCGTATCACGAGTCGACTCAATATTGGCTTTGGTGGAGGTGAGAGCAAAGCTTTTAGTGGTAAGACGTTTAAGGGCTCTTACAGGTTTGTATTGCTTCTTATCTCCTGTTGTGAGGCGTTGGAGGGCTCTTACGTGTTCGTATACGGTCATATCCCGTGTTGTAAAGCTTTGGAGGGCTCTTACGTGTTCGTACACGGTCTTATCCCGTGTTGTAAAGCTTTGGAGGGCTCTTACGTGTTCGTATACGGTCTTATCCCGTGTTGTAAGACATTGGAAGGCTCTTACGGGGTTTCTATACTTTTATATCCTATTATAGATGATAATTTACGATACCTGTTTGCGTTCCGCGTTTACAACGATGAGTATAAGTAACGCGTGAAGGGAAGGGAACTATCAGGGGGGGAAATCGCCAAGCCATTACGACTATATAGCACTGGGAAGGGGCCAGGATAAGGATTTGAGATGGGACGGTGGGGAAGGAATGGTGCCCAACCACTTGAAAAAATTCAGCTTTTTCCAGAGTTGACATAAACAAGTTCTGTTTACGTGAGGTTGAGTCGTAGTGTGTGGACCTTAACACCCGTCCTTTACGGTGTTATTGTTATAACCGACCACAACTTACTACACCGGATGTTTACATACCCTGAACCACGATTCATCAAGCATCTACGCACTTCCTTACGCGTCCTCTGTACGTCTTTCCTCATTCATGGCACTCCAAGCACTTGGGTTGGATGGTAGAGCGACAGTCTCGCTTTGTACAGGTCGGCGTTCAATCCCCCCCCCCCACCGATATTCTGAAACGCTGCCCGAAACGCTTTGCGTAATAGTGGCTTTAGGCATTGTATGTACTAGCTCTATCTATAAATCCATCAACTTTTGTATTTCACCTTGTATGTATGTACTTTACCTGAATAAATATTTGAATATAAATATTTGGATTTGTTGTATTGTCCAAGTGGTTGGGCACCATTCCTTCCCCCCGTCCCATCCCAAATCCTTATCCTGACTCATTCTCAGTGCTATGTAGTCTAACGGCTTGGCACTTTCCCCTGATAATTCCTCCTCCCCCCTTCCTCATTCATGACAGCTTAATTTGCATTTAATAACCGGTTGATGAACTTGGAAACTTCACAACCCGACGTTATTACTGTTATAGGCAGCGAAGTAGTCGCTTCGGGGAATATGAATTGTTTAATAAATACAAACTAAGCCGCCAAAAGATGTACAGGTTTCGTCAGTGGACACTTGCTTGATAAATCCTGGCTCTGGAGGCTACTGCACAATGACACTCTCGGGGGAAAAGAAATTTCAAGGACGTTTATTGAGACAATAAAATACATCTCAAATGGATAGAGTAGATTGGGCTATTTCTACCCTCCCTCTACTTCAAGTCCCTCTAGGAGGCGCACAAATCCAGTGGTTATCTTGAGGTTATCTTGAGATGATTTCGAGGCTTTTTAGTGTCCCCGCGGCCCGGTCCTCGACCAGGCCTCCACCCCCAGGAAGCAGCCCGTGACAGCTGACTAACACCCAGGTACCTATTTTACTGCTAGGTAACAGGGGCATAGGGTGAAAGAAACTCTGCCCATTGTTTCTCGCCGGTGCCTGGGATCGAACCCAGGACCACAGGATCACAAGTCCAGCGTGCTGTCCGCTCGGCCAACCGGCTCCCCACCCAATTATCTCCCCTACCATTATCACATATCCAAACAATTTGATGTGGTACACTACTTCAGAAAGGAACAAAACCACAAGGGCCGTGACGAGGATTCGTCGATTTGTTTGGATTTGTGGATTGTGGATTTGTTTATTTGATCCATCACGCTATTGTGATTTCTGTGTGTTCGGAAAGGAAGTTTTCCCCAGGCCGCGGGTGACATTTCTCAGCATACAACCAACAACAGCTGCCCGATTGATGAAGATTAAGCCACCCAAAAGGTGGCACGGGCATGAATAGCCCGTAAGTGGTGGCCCTTTGAAGCCATTACCAGTATCAAGAGCTGATACTGGAGATCTGTGGAGGTGCAACTGCACCCTGCGTGACGGGAGATGCCTCCCGTCAACAGCTGCCCAACTCCTAGGCACCTAAATACTTACTACCTACCAAGCAGACGGCGTCGGCACCTCACCTGTCGGGATCTTATCTCTAAAGTAGGTCTAGTTTGTCATGCGGAGGGCTTGACACTGGCGGGTGAGACGCGGTTGGTGAAGAAACTTATGAGGAGAAAGCAGTCATTGGTATGATTATTTAGCACAGGGAAGAGATGTGAGGACAGCATAGGAGCTGGGATAGGCTTGTGAGTGTAAACAGGCGTCGTAGCTGAATGGGAAAATACCGCGGCAGAAACCAAAGTGCGCCTCGTGGCTGGGAGAGCGCACCTCGAGGCTGACCAAAGTGCGCCTCGTAAGTGGTAGAGCGCACCTCGAGGCTGACCAAAGTGCGCTTCTTAAGTGGTAGAGCGCACCTCGAAGCTGACCAAAGTGTGCCTCGAGACTGGGAGAGAGTGCGCATCCTCCACCCACTCCCTGCTCCTTGTTTATATCTGGGATTCCAACCAAAACAGAACAGATATTCGCCTTCAGAGAGCTTTACGACTGTAATCCATTCAAGAATATCTTTTGGCATCTTGCTCCCTCTTGGAGGTTTTCCTTGCATGAATTTCCACCCGACAACACGTGTCAAGGGCACCTGTAGCAGCAAATGGAACACCTGTGGAAACCTTTGCACATGCTGAGCTACCACGAGGGCCCCCCTTCCCCTACTTGTCGGAACAGGGAAAGGTGCAGTGCGACCAGGAGTGTATTTGAGTGTGGCTTGAGATATTTCTTTCACGGGCTCGCCATAGCCCGTGCTACATGGACACTTCGTTCTGAGTAGCTAAATCTGAAACGACAACAAGTATTTGTCTTCCTTTTGGACAAAGAATAGAAGACAGACTAACTGTGTTCCGTCTTTAATTAAGTGTTTCTCGGTATAAATAGGTTGTGCCTCGTTTGAAATGTAATCACTAAGGAAAATGAAATGTGAAATAATTGAGCGTTTTCGTGTCCATTTCAACACAGCTTCGGAAGGGGTAGAAAAAGACACGAAAGCGCTCAAGCATTTCTATTGTGGTCATCGAGGTATCTTCTAATTGTACTTAACCAAACTACATTTATATGTCTAACCTACGCTTGAAACAATCCAACGATCTTACGCCACTATGTTACAACCCTATCTATACCCAAACCAATATTTACAAAGGTATTTTCTGGATCAACACTTATCCAATTTTTGCCAGCCAATTCGAGGGACCCAAAGCCTCAGACGCGAGAATAAATAGCATTAAGGTAACCTTGATGCTCCAGGGGACCAATGCTTATATGGTATAGATGTTGTGTGTGTACTCACCTAGTTGTACTCACCTAGTTGTGCTTGCGGGGGTTGAGCTCTGGCTCTTTGGTCCCGCCTCTCAACCGTCAATCAACAGGTGTACAGTTTCCTGAGCCTAATTGGCTCTATCATATCTACACTTGAAACTGTGTATGGAGTCAGCCTCCACCACATCGCTTCCTAATGCATTCCATTTGTCAACCACTCTGACACTAAAAAAGTTCTTTCTAATATCTCTGTGGCTCATTTGGGCACTCAGTTTCCACCTGTGTCCCCTAGTGCGTGTGCCCTTGTGTTAAACAGCCTGTCTTTATCACCCCTGTCGATTCCCCTGAGAATCTTGAATGTGGTGATCATGTCCCCCCTAACTCTTCTGTCTTCCAAGGAAGTGAGGTTTAATTCCTGCAGTCGCTCCTCGTAGCTCATACCTCTCAGCTCGGGTACTAGTCTGGTGGCAAACCTTTGAACCTTTTCCAGTTTAGTCTTATGCTTGACTAGATAGGGACTCCATGCTGGAGCCGCATACTCCAGGATTGGTCTGACATATGTGGTATATAATGTTCTGAAAGATTCCTTACACAAGTTTCTAAAGGCCGTTCTTATGGNTATAATATTAATTATATTTGAGAAAATTCCTGTTTTGAATGAACAGCATGTTAAAATTTTGAATGCGTCTGTGGGGTCGACCGCTGGATGGAATGGACTTGAGTCGAAGACGGGTTGTACTTCCAATATAAATAATCGCCAACAGAACTTTAACACCTAATTGAACTTAGAACTTTAATATTTTATAAAATATTAATTTATATATGAGAACAAGCCTTTTTTAATACACAAAACGTTAAATTTGGTAAATAACATTCACCACCTACACTAAACATCAACATTCACCACCTACACAACATCACCACCTACACTAAACATCACCACCTACACTAAACATCACCACCTACACTAAACATCACTACCTACACTAAACACCAACATTCACCACCTACACTAAACATCACCACCTACACTAAACACCAACATTCACCACCTACACTAAACATCACCACCTACACTAAACATCACCACCTACACTAAACATCACCACCTACACTAAACACCAACATTCACCACCTACACTAAACATCACCACCTACACTAAACACCAACATTCACCACCTACACTAAACATCACCACCTACACTAAACACCAACATTCACCACCTACACTAAACATCACCACCTACACTAAACATCACCACCTACACTAAACATCACCACCTACACTAAACACCAACATTCACCACCTACACTAAACATCACCACCTACACTAAACACCAACATTCACCACCTACACTAAACATCACCACCTACACTAAACATCACCACCTACACTAAACATCACCACCTACACTAAACATCACCACCTACACTAAACATCACCACCTACACTAAACACCAACATTCACCACCTACACTAAACATCACCACCTACACTAAACATCACCACCTACACTAAACATCACCACCTACACTAAACACCAACATTCACCACCTACACTAAACACCAACATTCACCACCTACACTAAACACCAACATCACCACCTACACTAAACATCACCACCTACACTAAACATCACCACCTACACTAAACATCACCACCTACACTAAACACAAACATTCACCACCTACACTAAACATCACCACCTACACTAAACACCAACATTCACCACCTACACTAAACATCACCACCTACACTAAACATCACCACCTACACTAAACATCACCACCTACACTAAACACCAACATTCACCACCTACACTAAACACCACATTCACCACCTACACTAAACACCAACATTCACCACCTACACTAAACACCAACATTCACCACCTACACTAAACACCACCAACATCACCACCTACACTAAACATCACCACCTACACTAAACATCACCACCTACACTAAACACCAACATTCACCACCTACAGTAAACATTGTATAATAGTAAATGCCTCTTACGAGTGTTTCACCCTCACGTTAAGGATTGGGAATGATTTTACGAGCACCTGGTGGCTGGCGCCAGACCCTGAGGTGTGGCTGGCACCAGACCCTGAGGTGTGGCTGGCACCAGACCCTGAGGTGTGGCTGGCACCAGACCCTGAGGTGTGGCTGGCACCAGACCCTGAGGTGTGGCTGGCGCCAGACCCTGAGGTGTGGCTGGCACCAGACCCTGAGGTGTGGCTGGCACCAGACCCTGAGGTGTGGCTGGCGCCAGACCCTGAGGTGTGGCTGGCGCCAGACCCTGAGGTGTGGCTGGCGCCAGACCCTGAGGTGTGGCTGGCACCAGACCCTGAGGTGTGGCTGGCACCAGACCCTGAGGTGTGGCTGGCGCCAGACCCTGAGGTGTGGCTGGCGCCAGACCCTGAGGTGTGGCTGGCACCAGACCCTGAGGTGTGGCTGGCGCCAGACCCTGAGGTGTGGCTGGCACCAGACCTTAAGGTGTGGCTGACGCCAGACCCTGAGGTGTGGCTGGCACCAGACCCTGAGGTGTGGCTGGCACCAGACCCTGAGGTGTGGCTGACACCAGACCCTGAGGTGTGGCTGGCGCCAGACCCTGAGGTGTGGCTGGCACCAGACTCTGAGGTGTGGCTGGCACCAGACCCTGAGGTGTGGCTGACACCAGACCCTGAGGTGTGGCTGGCACCAGACCCTGAGGTGTGGCTGACACCAGACCCTGAGGTGTGGCTAACACCACACAATATCACCAGTATCAATAACTCCAGCGTGTAGTGTCGATATCAAACCATCACACACATTTGCTTCATGTTTTCCACAAATAAATGAGTAAAGCGAATATAGAAATGCAAAAGAAAATAAATATACGAACAGGAAGGTTAGTGAGCCAGAGGCGCCAACAGATTGGCGCCTCTGGCTCCTGACACGACCCCACACTGACGTTTATTCCCCTAATTCACCTATAAATTATAACGTGTGCGAGTTTGCTCGCTAATTGTCCCAGCTGCAGAAAATCATGGGCCAACTTCGCTAGATTAATGGGTTGAAATTAATGGGTTTAAATCAATGTAGTTTATTTAATGGTCAAATCTGGTCAAGTCCACAGACTCCTCCTGGTACTGCTCAGGATAATTTTCCCTTCGAGATAAAAAAAACATCCCAGGTATATATATATGACTAATAGACAAATAACAGTCATATATGTCCACAGATACGATCATATATTTTGTGTGGCCTAATTGCTGGCATGCAAGTGCTTCCCGCCCCACAAACTTGTTCATACGATAATTTACGTGTTAATGAGGAGCTTGTCATCACCTATGACGAGTCTCAGATGGTCTCGATTATTCATACCATTTGTACATACCTTCGTATATCTAATTTAACAGGAGGCACTACGGGCTCACCATAGCCCGTGCTACTTGGAACTTCTTGTTCCAGGTAGCAAATCTTTAACAACAACAAACATAACAGGTGAATTATTGTTGTATTGTAAGAGTTGGTTTTAAGAAGAATATGAAAATGTCTATTTTCTCTCTTTCTCTCTCTCTCTCTCTCTCTCTCTCTCTCTCTCTCTCTCTCTCTCTCTCTCTCTCTCTCTCTCTCTCTCCTCTCCCCTCACTCTCCCTCTCTCTCTCTTTCTTCCAGTATAATAACCATTTAATTTACAATAATATTCATTGTAAACTGCATTGTGGTATTTAAATCATTGTAGTTCTCAGAACATTGTGGCGGAGGTAGCAAGATATACTGATCATCTTGATGATAATAATAATATATCATTGTGTCGGCGGGACAGGAAGCCAGAGTGTATTCATACACGTTAGGTTAATATCGAGGTTCCCCCCCCTACCCCCCCCCCACCCAAAGGTCGAATTACAGACCCCATAACAAGCTGACTAACTCCTGAGTATCTATTTACTATTATCTATGATGGTCCACGAGCCGTGATGATAGGCAGATCGTGGGTGGTGAAGGATAGCTGGGAAGGAAGAGAGGTAGGGGGGCAGGCAGGGAAGGGGTGTGTGTGTGGGAGAGACGCACCACCTGTGCCCTGTGGTGTAATTACCCTGGAGCTTCATCATGTCAGGTGAGGGTTGGTCATAAATTTATTACCGTCTCAACCTGTCCTCGTCGACGCCACGC
>WNGS01052365.1:15835774-15853278 GCA_020271785.1 Procambarus virginalis
TGTAAATGTAAAAAAATATGTAAATTTGATGTAAATTTACATAATTTACACTTGTAAATCACCTCCAGCAAGTCGTTTTTACATTTACGATTTTCCTCCTCCTGAATGTTCAATGTGTATTCAGCCAGTATTGCAGTCAGGTTCGTTCTCGATGCACAATCGACAATTCCGGTTCGAATCCCGGGTGGGGCAAATGAGTGGTTGGGCACGTTTCCTTTCATCTAATGCTTCTGTTCACCTAGGAAATAGATACTAATAGTAAATATTATCTATTTACTAATTTTTGTCCCTGGTTACAACCTCAGCAATGCCTCTGTCACACTGGCACTCCCCAATGATTTAACTATGCTCTCCTTGGTCCAAATGTAACCAAGAGGCTCTCAAAAGTAAAAATATATAGGGGAGGAGGTTGCAAGTTAAAAATTCAAAGACAGATAAACAGCAGAGGCAGCTCCGTCTCCCTCAGCATGACGAGATCAAACAGATTCCCGTCTGAACTCCTTCAGGTTGAAGAGCTGTTTGTTTACTTCGTCAGAGGTGACTCCTGTCATGCATGGCTCTTGTTGACATCTTCGTCATGCATGGCTCTATTGACATCTTCGTCAGGTCTGGCTCCTACAGGTGTAATTCTGACACAGTTACTGGAGGTGGTGGTGGTGATACTCCCGGTTGCAATTCGTTTGACCATGTCGTAACGCAGTCGACTAAGGCCGCGTCTGGGATCATCCCGGGCGTAAGTTCGAACCCTCATCACGACCCTTGTGGATTTGTTTCATGTGGTGATACTCCTTCGGGTGCTGAAGTACCAAAAGACCGAGTAGAATAGGGTTGTCGGCGGCTGTCACGTTAATAAGTTTTTCAACCTCGCATTGTTCAATATTTACCTTCTTTATGGCTTTTCCTCCCGCACACCTCATACAGAAGAGAGAGAGAAGAGAGAGAAGAGAGAGAGAGAGAGAGAGAGGAGAGAGAGAGAGAGAGAGAGAGAGAGAGAGAGAGAGAGAGAGAGAAGAGAGAGAGGAGAGCACGTACCCAAACATACACAGCCACATATAACGAGCTACATATAACAAACTTGAAGAAAGGGTGTGCGACACCCTTGCGAAGGAACGCCATTGTGGGCACTGATCAAGTCCTGGCTGTAGCTCCCAATCCCCACCTCCTCCCCTTCACAGATACAAGAGTGACGTCTTAACTCATAAGAACATTCACATTCCTGAGAATTCTTATAGTCTGCATAGCGAGTCGCATGTTGTCATGTGTTGTTATTTAAATGCTCTTTGGTTTAAATTTAATTATTTTTATACTGTAGGAGTATGATAGCAAAATTGTAGGTTGTTTTGTATGAAAAAATGATCTGTGTTTAATATTCATACTTTTATAATAATAATAATAATAATAATAATAATAATAATAATAATAGGGGGATTAAGCCCTGCCTGAGGCTTCTGCCTCCCACCGTGAAGACGGCGGTTCGAGTCTGCTAGTGCCTAAGTGATTGAAATAAATACACACACACACATACACACACACACACACACACACACACACACACACACACACACACACACACACACACACACACACACACACACACCTCACTTCGTTGGAAGACAGAAGTTAGGGGGGACATGATCACCACATTCAAGATTCTCAGGGAATTGATAGAGTAGATAAAGACAGGTTATTTAACACAAGGGCACACGCACTAGGGGACACAGGTGGAAACTGAGTGTCCAAATGAGCCACAGAGATATTAGAAAGAACTTTTTTTAGTGTCAGAGTGGTTGACAAATGGAATGCATTAGGCAGTGATGTGGTGGAGGCTGACTCCATACACAGTTTCAAGTGTAGATATGATAGAGCCCAATAGGCTCAGAAAACTGTACACCTGTTGATTGACGGTTGAGAGGTGGGACCAAAGAGCCAGAGCTCAACCCCCGCAAGCACAATTAGGTGAGTACACACACCTTAGGTGTGTAGCGAGGTTCCCTCAAGGCAAGGTAGGTAACCTCCCCAAAAGGTTCCTTTTTGGGGAGGTTTTGGAGAACCTCCAAAAGGAGGTTCCTCAAGGTAAGGTAGGTAACCTCCCCAAAAGCCAAAATACTAACCTTTCCCAGGATGCAACCCCCCCCCCCCCCCACAACACTTGCCTAATTCCTGTCCAGCTAAATGCTGTTAGATGAACAGATGTATTAGGTGAAAGGAAACGTACCCAACCATTTCTGTAGTCCGTCTCTCCGGGCACTGCTTGTCCCTCCGGTGGCCAACTCCATAGACGTATTCATAACTTTTAACGTGCTGTGTATTCAAATTAAGAATTTTCTCAACTATAAATTAGCATTAATATAAATATTAGCATACTGCGCATATTGAGGCGATGGTTAGGTTAATTTAGGTGTTTAGGTTCTGCTGAAGATTATTTGTGTTTGTAGTACGTGGGTGAAGCATTTACAGCGTTGTGGTTCGAACAAAAATCATCAGCGAAGCACTGGTTCTGGACGTGTTCGAACGTCAATAGTTGTGAGTCGTGTGTAAACTGTTCTTCATTCATAAACAGGGGGGGGGGGGGTTGGCGGATGCATGGAATGGACTTTAGCCTTTGGTTATGAGGACGAGCTGGAGGAACGGGGTTGAAACTTCCTGTATTCGACCCCATCTAAATGTTGTTGTTATAGATTCAGCTACTCAGAACACGTTCCAAGTAGCACGGACTATGGTGAGCCCGTAGTGGACTTACCTAAATGAAACATCTAAATGTTTCACCCACGTCTTATAAATGGAATTGCTAATTGAACCAAAACTCCTAACCCTAATGTACCCAAGGCCTGACTTCACACAAATTTGTATTGAATAATTTACGAATACGTCCTTCGGGGTCGGTCGCAGCGTGGACGCGCATAGCCTGAGGATAGGTTAAAACATTCTCTCAATCAACATAACCCAAACAGCCTATCCTTACCTTATTCTAACTATCCACTGCCTAAACCCACACTATATATATTATTATATATAAATATATACCAGTTTTTTTTAACGCCCTTTGAAACAGTTGTTCTATAATTCAGATGTCAGCTATATCTGTCAAATGCTGACCTATTGTAGTCGGTTATAGATTGGTTTTGTACGTCATGGGGCAGAGAACAGATTATAGTTGGAAAAGGTTAATTATTTAATCCATAGAAGGTAATAGGCTATATAAAGTTCCAGCTCCTGAGACCTGCCAATATGAGGGTACAAATACCTTAAGCTACTAAATCCTTTTGAGATGTACCTCCATTTCTCAATAAACTTACTTGAACTTGAACCAGTCGATAGGGATGATTATTATTTTGCTCGTAACAGCAGCTATTTCTCAAGCTTCTGAACACGTCTCCCGTGATATAACTATTATAAATTTTCAAAACAGAAAATTTCATCCAGAGATCCCGGGTTCTTGGGGCACCCCGGAGAGAAGCCTTCGTAACTCACGAGTCCAACCACTTGGGCTGGGCGGTAGAGCGACGGTCTCGCTTCATGCAGGTCGGCGTTCAATCCCCGACCGTCCACAGGTGGTTGAACACCATTCCTTTCCCCCCGTCCCATCCCAAATCCTTATCCTGACCCCTTCCCAGTGCTATATAGTCGTCGTGGCTTGGCGCTTTACCCTCATAGTTCCCTTCGTAACTCACGATATTTCAGGTCCTGGAGGTGTTTTGGGGGGTGAGAGGCTCGGTTATAGTAGTATTCACCTAGTTGTGCTTGCGGGGGTTGAGCTCTGCTCTTTCGGCCCGCCTCTGAGGGTGTTGCTACGATGAGATTGTGTGTGTAGGAAAGATGTAACCCTAATTCTTCCTCCCAGCAACGCTAAGCACCAGAACTTGTTTAAAATATTACCAATTTAAGGTGAGACACGAACCATAGACGTATATCAAGAGTCGCAATAAATATCAAGTGGCCCCATAATGTGGTTTAAAATAAGGGTGGGTTAGTTTAACAGATGCAGTATAAAAGTTACATTTGAGTGAGTTAACTTTATCACACGATGTAAAGAGTTACCCATCCAAGCGCGTCAGTGAGCGCCGCACATCACCATAAACGAGAAGTTATTTGTTAGAGAGGCGTCAGCTGTTGGTGGCGGGCCACGTGTATACATACCTAGCCATGTATACACACACACCCTGGGCCGCAGTCACAACTTAACACACCTGGATCTCTCTCGTCTTGCCTTCTGACCGACTTGTGTCAGAGATCACAGCGCTCGGACGCTGGTTAAATCCTTAGAGCAGGCCGGGTTAATACCTGTTAAACCCTTTCATATATTTGGTACACTTGGAGAAAAGTCACATCGTACACAAGCCCTAGCCTACCTAACCTTACCTAACCCAACCTATCCTAACCAAGTCGAGCCTAACACAGTACAACCTAAAGCTAAAACATCCTAATCCAACAATATTTACGGTTGTAACAAACAGGAAACGAGTTAAGTCAACTCGTCTGTTTGATTTTGTTCATTTATTAACGACCCCCAAATACCCATCCCAAAGGCAGAAGTGAAACCCCAATCTCAGGACCCCTTCCAAAAAAATCTCATATAACTAAGTAACAATCTTGATAAGCTAGTTACACACTTTACTATATCTATATATCAATAGTCTTTTACAGCACCTGGTCTTCAAGAAGTGGGTCGTCACAACAGCGTCTAAGTTGAGCAGTTTACATATTTACCAGTCATGTACCCTCCTCGCCCATGGTGTGGGCGTTCAGACACGTGCACACATCATCCCTACAGGAAGCAAGTATTTGGCTAAGATTTTGGGTACAAATATACACATTTTTTGAACACTGAAATAGAATCATCTCTGAGTTCTGAGACTTGTCTTGTATATTATTTGACAGTACTCCACTTTAAGCATGTCATGAGCCAGGGGTTATCTTGATATCTTCTTGAGATGATTTTCGGGGTTCGACCAGGCCGCGGCCCCCAGGAAGCAGCCCGTGACAGCTGACTAACTCCCAGGTACCTATTTACTGCTAGGTAACAGGGGCCACAGGGTGAAAGAAACTCTGCCCATTGTTTCTCGCCATCGAACCCGGGACCACAGGATCACGCGTCCAGTGTTCTGTCCGCCAAGCCACCGGGCAGTAGATGATGTCCAAGTCTCTCGGTCAGTTGGTTACTCATTGGATGATGAGTTACAATAACGTGGGTGAAGATATGATGACTTAACACACCAGAAGACGGAGTAACAACGACGTTTCGGTCCATCCTGGATCATTATCAAACCGCCAATTATCACACCACCTGATAATGATCCAGGACGGACCGAAACGTCGTGGTTTCTCCATCTTCTGATGTCTGGTTTGGTCATCAGGGTTAATCGCCGTTGGGTCTGGTCAGTGATAGGTTGGGTGACCGTGCTGACTGCCTATAATCATTAACTGGGGGAAATCCCCATAAGCATAACACATTGTCTGTCCGCCACACTTGTATAATACACAGTGTACATGACCAATCTGCCTTTCTAGACAATGTAAATAACATTTCCTTAGTCGTGTGTTTATGTCTATGATAGGCCTACCCTGTGATGGCTCCAGGGCCAGCTCGAGCCATGTCTGTGGTAGGCCTACCCTGCAATGACTCTAGGGGGCTAGATCGAGGTCTTGTTTGTGGGACAAGACAAGACAAACAAGGGAAAGCGCCAAGCCATTACGACTTTATAGCACTGGGAAGGGGTCAGGATACGGATTTGGGACGGGGAGGGGGAGGAATGGTGCCCAGCCACTTGNGCTAGAGAGTATACTCAATCCTTCTTATCAAGTAATACCATCGCGGTTTTCAACTTTATTGTAACCATCGTTACAAATGCAGCCTATTAGAAAAGTCAAGGTTCACAGATAAATATACATTTTCAATGGATCGCGACTCCATAGAAAATGGGTCAGGTAGGTTGCTTGAGTTCCTATGTTACTGGTCAAGCTAAAAGGTTGGATTTTTTACGGAGTGGCAGATGAGACTGTATAGAAAACGACGCTGCGGGTACCTCGCTTATGAAGCACTGCCCATTCTTGCATTTTGCCACTACGTCAAAATGCAACTGTTTTACCATACGAACCCAACCACCCACTTAACCTGTCTAAGACGATGCATAGAAAACGTCAATTTCACGGTGATTTAAACATTACTAATACTCTTTTGTACAATCACACTAATGAGGCGGGACCAAAGAGCCAGAGCTCAACCCCCCCCCCCCCCCGCAAGCACAACTAGGTGTGAGTACTTGAGTACGCTCACGCATATAACAGCTACAATGGCCTCGAACGAAGACGTAAGAGAACACTAAGATATGATAGATAGATCAGATAGAATGATAGATAATACGGAGAGGTTGTTCACGGACCAGTCGGCCAGCGGCCGGGATGGTGAGACGAGAGACTGTTACACTACGTGTCCAGGGTGAGAGGTGAGAGAAGGGTGAGAGGTGAGAGAAGGGTGAAGCAGGGTGAGAGCGACTGCCTCTAGAGAGAAACCTCAGCCCATAACGACGACAACTCAATCCTCCCCCACACCCCCATCACTCTCCACCATCTCTCCCCCATCACCACCCTGCCTCAACGAGCACTGCCTCACAAGGTCTCGTAGTGGCGGGGAAAAAGAAGCCCCGCACAGTCTCCCTCTCCCCCGCTGGCAGGGAACTTTCGCAGGGAAAAAGTTGCGGCTTCAAGTTGTGAAGGGAGGAAATGACACCCGGGCCGACCATTGTCACTCGCAGGTAACTCTAATCGTCTAAACTTATGGTCGGGGCACCTTGAGGAGGTGGTTATAGGTGAGGGGGGAGGGGAGATAGACAGGGGGGAGTGGAATGGCCTAGGGAAGAAGAAGAGGGAGAGAAAGGGGGAAGGGAGAGCAACAGAGAAGGCAGGAAGGGAAGTAAGGGGGAGGGAAAGGGTAGACATAACATATTATAAGAACTGTAATATAATCGTTGTACCAGATAACTCACACGGAAGAGTCGGGTCCCTAGAGTTGAAGCTCATTACCAACACACACACACACACTCACACACACACACACACACACACACTTCCCGTGGATAAAGTCATGGGAGACTTCAACCATGGGAAGATAGATTGGGAGAACAGAAACCCACATGGAGGACCAGACACATGGAGAGCTAAGCTGCTGGACGTGGCAACAAGAAACTTTCTAAGCCAACACATCAAGGGACCGACAAGAATGAGAGGAGAGGATGAACCAGCCTTGCTTGATCTGATATTTACCCTAAATGAGTGGGATATAAGGGAAGTTAAATTGGAAGCACCCTTGGGAATGAGTGATCACAGTGTATTGATCTTTGAGTACCTGGTAGAGCTAGGATTTATCTCCCCCCGAAAAGAACTAGGAAACAAAAGGCTGGCATACCGAAAAGGAAATTATGAGGAGATGAGACATTTTCTGAGGGATATACCATGGGACACAGACCTCAGAGCTACGTCCGTACAAGATATGATGGACTATGTCACCCAAAAGTGTCAGGAGGCTGTAAACAGGTTCATCCCGGCCCAAGAAGAAAAGTTCGAGAAGCAAAAGAAGAATCCATGGTTTAATAGGGCATGTATGGAAACAAAGGAAATGAACAAAAGGGCGTGGAGGAACTTCCGAAATAACAGGACACCAGAAAGCAGAGAGAGATACCAGAGAACCAGGAATGAGTATGTTAGTGTGAGAAGAGAAGCAGAGAAAAATTATGAAAATGATATAGCAAGCAAAGCCAAGACCGAACCAAAGCTACTCCACAGTCACATCAGGAAGAAGACAACAGTGAAAGAACAGGTAATGACACTTAGAACAGGCGAGGACAGGTATACAGAGAATGACAAAGAGGTGTGTGAAGAACTCTAACAAGAGGTTCCAGGAGGTCTTCACAATAGAACAAGGTGAAGTCACTGTGCTAGGAGAGGGGACAGTAAACCAGGCGGCTTTGGAAGGGTTCGAAATTACGAAAGATGAGGTCAAGAGACACCTGTTGGATCTGGATGTGAGAAAGGCTGTTGGTCCAGACGGGATTTCACCATGGGAATTGAAAGAGTGTGCAGAGGCACTCTGCTTGCCACTCTTCATAGTGTATAGTAGGTCACTGGAGACGGGAGACCTACCAAAATATGGAAGACGGCTAATGTGGTCCCAATATACAAAAAGGGTGACAGACAAGAGGCACTGAACTACAGGCCAGTGTCCTTGACTTGTATACCATGCAAGGCGATGGAGAAGATCGTAAGAAAAAACCTGGTATCACATCTGGAGAGAAGAGACTTCGTGACAAATCGCCAACATGGGTTCAGGGAGGGTGAATCTTGCCTTACAGGCTTAATAGAGTTCTACGACCAGGTGACAAAGATTAAGAAAGAAAGAGAAGGCTGGGCGGACTGCATTTTCTTGGACTGTCGGAAAGCCTTTGACACAATACCCCATAAGAGGCTGGTGCATAAGCTGGAGAGACAGGCAGGTGTAGCTGGTAAGGTGCTCCAGTGGATAAGGGAGTACCTAAGCAATAGGAAGCAGAGAGTTACAGTGAGGGGTGAGACCTCAGATTGGCGTGAAGTCACCAGTGGAGTCCCACAGGGCTCTGTACTCGGTCCTATCCTGTTTCTGATATACGTTAATGATCTCCCAGAGGGTATAGGCCCATTCCTCTCAATGTTTGCGGACGACGCCAAAATTATGAGAAGGATTAAGACAGAAGAGGACTACTTGAGGCTTCAAGAAGACCTAGGCAAACTGAGGGAATGGTCGAACAAATGGTTGTTGGAGTTTAACCCGAGCAAATGTAATGTAATGAAGATGGGTGTAGGGAGCAGGAGACTAGATACAAGGTATCATTTGGGAGATGAAATACTTCAAGAGTCAGAGAGAGAGAAGACCTGGGGGTTGATATCACGCCAGACCTGTCCCCTGAAGCTCATATCAAGAGGATAACATCAGTGGCATACGCCAGGTTGGCCAACATAAGAACGGCATTCAGAAACTGTGTAAGAAATCGTCCAGAACTTTGTATACCACATATGTCAGACCAATCTTGGAGTATTCAGCTTCAGCATGGAGTCCATATCTAGTCAAGCATAAGACTAAACTGGAGAAGGTTCAAAGGTTTGCCACCAGACTAGTACCGGAGCTGAGAGGTATGAGCTACGAGGAGAGACTACGGGACAACCTCACTTCGTTGGAAGACAGAAGAGTTAGGGGGCCATGATCACCACATACAAGATTCTCAAAGGAATTGATAGGGTAGATTAGGACATGCTATTTAACCCAAGGGGCACACGCACTAGGAGACACAGGTGGAAATTGAGTGCCCAAATGAGCCACAGATATATTAGAAAGAACTTTTTAATGTCAGAGTGGTTGACAAATGGAATGCATTAGGAAGTGATGTGGTGGAGGCTGACTCCATACACAGTTTCAAGTGTAGATATGATAGAGCCCAATAGGCTCAGGAGCCTGTACACCTGTTGATTGACGGTTGAGAGGCGGGACCAAAGAGCCAGAGCTCAACCCCCGCAAGCACAAATAGGTGAGTACACACAAGCTGAAACACTTGTCATCCCAACGTGAACCGTAGCCTTCTGTGAGCGGTATTGGACCCCTTTACCCATCCTGTGAGTGGTATTGGACCCCTTTACCCATCCTGTGAGTGGTATTGGCCCCATTTACCCATCCTGTGAGTGGTATTGGACCCCTTTACCCATCCTGTGAGTGGTATTGGCCCCATTTACCCATCCTGTGAGTGGTATTGGACCCATTTACCCATCCTGTGAGTGGTATTGGACCCCTTTACCCATCCTGTGAGTGGTATTGGCCCCATTTACCCATCCTGTGAGTGGTATTGGACCCCTTTACCCATCCTGTGAGTGGTATTGGACCCATTTACCCATCCTGTGAGTGGTATTGGATCCCTTTACCCATCCTGTGAGTGGTATTGGACCCATTTACCCATCCTCTGAGTTGTAATGGACACAATACCCATCCTGTGAGCGGGAGTGGACCCTAATCTCATCCTGTTACCTATAGTGGAAAAGTTTAGAGGCATATAATAGGCTCAGCAACTGAACCTCAGAATAAATTTAGCTAAGTTACAGTCTTGATAAGCTAATTACATAGTTTGCAATCATGTACGTCATCAGTCTATTCACATTACCACTCTTGAAGTCATCAAGAGAAAACTTTGATGTACTATAACAAAGAACAAATATGTTTGTTCTTCCGAAGTGTTCAATCGACTTTATATAATTGTTCCCGTCTACAATTGTTCGTTTTCTGTAGTGGACAAATTGAGTATAGAAAATGTAAATTTTATGAGAAACTTGTATATTTTATTTCCCACCATGCACGTTTTTCGCAATAAAGATATTTACAATTTGTATATGTTATATGTCTAGTTATTTTTGTACATAGGAATATTTCAAATTATCGTTGTCAGAACCGAAAGTTTCCGAGTTCGATTCCCGCTAAAGTCGAGATGTTTGGACACGTTTTCTTTCACCTAATGCGCCTCTCTACCCAGCAATGGTCGGGCTTGTGGGTGGGGTAGGAAAAAGTTCTTTACACTCGCCTAATTGTGCTTGCAGAGGTTGAGCTTCGGCTCTTTTGTCCCGCCTCTCAACCAACTGGTGAAGATATTCCCGAGCCAGTTGGGCTCTATCATATCTACATTTATTTGAATTATTTGAAACTGTGTATGGAGTCAGCCTCCACCACATCACTTCCTAATGCATTCCATTTGTTAACTACTCTGACCCTGAAAAAGTTCTTTCTGACGTATCTGCGGCTCATTTGGGTACTCAGTTTTCACCTGTGTCCCCTTGTTCAAGTACCACCCGTGTTAAACTATCTTAATATACCGTAACAGTTCCTCGAAGAATCTTGTATGTTGTGATCATATCTCCCCCTAACTCGTCTGTCTTCCAGCGACGATAAGTCTGGCAGAGCTGGTGCTGCCAGTAGCCCAACTAGGCAACCGCCTAGGGCAAATGACCTCAAAGAGCCACAGTTTTACTAAAAGTAGTTGTAAGAAGACTTTGGGGCGATAAATGTTTTGCAAAAGCACCAATAAAAAGTGTCACAATCACCAATAAAAAAGATAATCAAAGAATATTAACAATTGTCAAGACCCTCACCCTTTTAGTGACCAGGGTAAGATGACCACCTCAAGAGCGCTGCGTCCTGGCCTACTTCCTGACCTGCGTCCTGACCTGCGTCCTGGCCTACGTCCTGACCTGCTTCCTGACCTGCGTCCTGACCTGCGTCCTGACCTGCGTCCTGACCTGCGTCCTGAACTGCGCCATGACCTGCTTCCTGACCTGCATCCTGACCTGCGTCCTGACCTGCGTCCTGACCTGCGTAAGTATCCATTTAAGAAAACGAAACGAAATTTTTCATTTCATTTTTTTCTAAGAGGATACTTACGCATAACTGAATCACGTTTTATTATTATTATTATCATTCTTGCATGTCAGTTTTTCCCATATGATAACCGCGAGAGGGTTATTAACGAGTCCACAATACCTTCCTGACCAATCACTAGGAATACTTTGGTTCTGAACCTAGCCCAAGACTATAAACTAAGCCATAAAGTGATAATGTAAACTTTACAGTGTCTATACACCGAGAGTCGGGTTACACCACCTACCCGCCGAAGCCGTAAACTGCTAGACATTACCACGGTTCAAAATATACATGAAAAAGGGGGTGGGGGCAGGGGGTGAAGGAAACCTTTGACAAACCGCCGGCTTCCTGTTCCCATCGAAGCCACTAGGATACATGATAGCCCTCAGGTAAATTCTGGTATATATATATATATATATATATATATATATATATATATATATATATATATATATATATATATATATATATATGCATATTATATATATATATATATATATATATATATATATATATATATATATATATATATATATATATATATATCCCTGTAATCATAGGATATACATAAAAATAGATTGGAAAGTACACAGGTTTATTTAACTGCTTCGTATTTTACACACACAAATCACAATAGCGTGATGTATCAAATGAACAAATCAAAGTAAATTCAATAGAATTTCTGGTTGCAATTCTTTTTACCATGTCATAGCTCAGTCGATTAAGGCAGCGTCTGGGATGCTCTCAGACGTAAGTTCGAATCCTCGTCACGGCCCTTGAGGACTTGCTCCGTACTTGTTGACACAACACTAAGTGTTAAGCCACTGCCAAGTTTCCTTATAATGACACATATAGCGGTCATTCTTCACCATCCGGTTGACAAGTGCTCCTAATTTGCCCTTTGTTTGTGTGGGTGTTGGCCCGAGGACATGTTTGTGGTGAGAGTCGAGGAGGCGGGTCTTTGGCCGGGCTCTGGCTGCGGATTGAGTCACTCGGAACAAAAAGTTACAAGTAGCACGGGCTATGGTGAGCCCGTCGTACTTATACCTGGCACAGGAGATGTGCGTTCTCCTCATAAACTATATTATGTATATATATATATATATATATATATATATATATATATATATATATATATATATATACATACATATGTGAGAAAGCTGCATGAACGCGCAAGCCATATATCACTAAGAACTCTTTGACCCGGCCAGGATTCGAACCCATGCCGTCCAGGATCACCCCTAAACGTACACAGTACCGTGACCACCAGGTTCGAATCCTGGCCGGGTCAAAGAGTTCTTAGTGATATATATATATATATATATATATATATATATATATATATATATATATATATATATATATATATATATATATATACACACACGAGGTGGGCGCGAACCTACGACCAAGATAATGCCAAGCCGTATACCACTACTACCGAAGTCTGGTCGGAAACCGGAACGCGGGGCTGTTGATCCCCGGAAGCTATACAGGGTAGGTAGACTAATAATAATAATAAATGGCCGCACAAATAACAAACCATTAAAGAGACTGTAAACCAACAGGTACCATTTAAGTGCCATATATCACACTGCTGTTAATTAGACCATAAATGTAGCAGCACCTGGTTCCAGCGTCATTTTTCAACCGGTCCGACTCTGGGGTGTTGAAGATCTGATTCACGAAGCAGTTACACGCAAGCACTTACGAACCTGTACATCTTTCCTCAATCTTTTGCGGCTTTGGTTACATTTATTAAAGTTTACAAGCATGAAAACTTCCCAATCAACTGTTGTTATTGTTATAAACAGCCTCCTGGTGCTTCAGAGCTCATTAATAGTTTAATAATTGTAAACAAAGCCGCCAAAGATTCAGAAAAGATGTACAGGTTCGTAAGTCCTTGCGTAACTGCTTCGTGAATCTGGCCCCAGGTGTTTGCCCGTCCCGTGAACTGTTTGACAGTCAGATCAACCAACACGAGACAGAACCTCACCCAGGAAGGTATTACTGAACATTTTTTGTATAGTGGAGCGTGTTTTAAATGATATTGTCTTTGTGTGTGTGTTGATGGAGGAGTTTAGACTTGCCGCCAAGACGCCGCCACCAGGGAGGTTAGTTCTTGCTCATTGTTAATAATAGTTTACTTGCTCATAGTGTGTGGTACTGTAGGTTAGTGTTTGTTGTTGTTGTGGTACTGTAGGTTAGTGTTTTGTGGCTGTTGTGGTACTGTAAGGTTAGTGTTTGTGGTTGTTGTGGTTCTGTAGGTTAGTGTTTGTGGCTATTGTTGTACTGTAGGTTAGTGTTTGTAGCTGTTGTTGTACTGTAGGTTAGTGTTTGTGGCTATTGTTGTACTGTAGGTTAGTGTTTGTGGCTATTGTGGTACTGTAGGTTAGTGTTTGTGGTTGTTGTGGTACTGTAGGTTAGTGTTTGTGGCTATTGTGGTACTGTAGGTTAGTGTTTGTGGCTATTGTGGTACTGTAAGGTTAGTGTTTGTGGTTATTGTGGTACTGTAAGGTTAGTGTTTGTGGTTGTTGTGGTACTGTAGGTTAGTGTTTGTGGTTGTTGTGGTACTGTAGGTTAGTGTTTGTGGTTGTTGTGGTACTGTAAGGTTAGTGTTTGTGGTTGTTGTGGTACTGTAAGGTTAGTGTTTGTGGTTGTTGTGGTACTGTAAGGTTAGTGTTTGTGGTTGTTGTGGTACTGTAGGTTAGTGTTTGTTGTTGTTGTGGTACTGTAGGTTAGTGTTTGTGGCTATTGTGGTACTGTAGGTTAGTGTTTGTGGTTGTTGTGGTACTGTAGGTTAGTGTTTGTGGCTGTTGTGGTACTGTAGGTTAGTGTTTGTGGTTGTTGTGGTACTGTAGGTTAGTGTTTGTGGCTATTGTGGTACTGTAAGGTGAGTGTTTGTGGCTATTGTGGTACTGTAAGGTTAGTGTTTGTGGTTGTTGTGGTACTGTAAGGTTAGTGTTTGTGGTTGTTGTGGTACTGTAGGTTAGTGTTTGTGGCTATTGTGGTACTGTAAGGTTAGTGTTTGTGGTTGTTGTGGTACTGTAAGGTTAGTGTTTGTGGCTATTGTGGTACTGTAGGTTAGTGTTTGTGGCTACTGTGGTACTGTAGGTTAGTGTTTGTGGCTATTGTGGTACTGTAAGGTTAGTGTTTGTGGTTGTTGTTGTACTGTAGGTTAGTGTTTGTGGCTATTGTGGTACTGTAAGGTTAGTGTTTGTGGTTGTTGTGGTACTGTAAGGTTAGTGTTTGTGGTTGTTGTGGTACTGTAGGTTAGTGTTTGTGGCTACTGTGGTACTGTAGGTTAGTGTTTGTTGTTGTTGTGGTACTGTAGGTTAGTGTTTGTGGCTATTGTGGTACTGCAGGTCAACGCTTGTGGCTGTTGCCAACCTTACTGAGGAACCAAGAGTAAGTAGAGTAATAATAATGCTGGTGAGGAGACCAAGCTCTACGAGGATGCCACCCATCACCCCCAGGACCCGGGGCGTCCCAGAGCCCCCCTCAGAGAACGCTAGCACCCCCCAGGACCCGGGGCGTCCCAGAGCACCCCTCAGAGAACGCTAGCACCCCCCAGGACCCGGGGCGTCCCAGAGCACCCCTCAGAGAACGCTAGCACCCCCAGGACCCGGGGCGTCCCAGAGCCCCCCTCAGAGAACGCTAGCACCCCCCAGGACCCGGGGCGTCCCAGAGCACCCCTCAGAGAACGCTAGCACCCCCAGGACCCGGGGCGTCCCAGAGCACCCCTCAGAGAACGCTAGCACCCCCCAGGACCCGGGGCGTCCCAGAGCACCCCTCAGAGAACGCTAGCACCCCCCAGGACCCGGGGCGTCCCAGAGCACCCCTCAGAGAACGCTAGCACCCCCCAGGACCCGGGGCGTCCCAGAGCCCCCTCAGAGAACGCTAGCACCCCCCAGGACCCGGGGCGTCCCAGAGCACCCCCCAGAGAACGCTAGCACCCCCCAGGACCCGGGGCGTCCCAGAGCACCCCCCTCAGAGAACGCTAGCACCCACCTACCATAAACACACACCGCCCTACTGATCATATACATTACCTGTCAGCCTGGCCCGGCGTTCACTATGATACATAATCAAGGAGGAGACACCCAGGAGCCAGCCGAGAGGGTACGGATCTCTGGGTTAAAGCCGTACTGCAGTGATGACTTGATGCATGAAGACGTTTGTGGCTCGTTAAGGCTTTATAAAGTTTGCCGAGGTACGCTTGGCAGCGGTGAGGGAGAGGGGGGTTAAGGCTGAGTGTGTAGGGGAGTTAAGTCATTTACAATGAGTATATTCTCCTCCTGCTGGGAGGAGCCTCCGTTCTCCTTCTGCTGGGAGGAGCCTCCGTTCTCCTTCTGCTGTGAGGAGCCTCCGTTCTCCTTCTGCTGTGAGGAGCCTCCGTTCTCCTTCTGCTGGGAGGAGCCTCCGTTCTCCTTCTGCTGGGAGGAGCCTCCGTTCTCCTTCTGCTGAGAGGAGCCTCCGTTCTCCTTCTGCTGGGAGGAGCCTCCGTTCTCCTTCTGCTGGGAAGAGCCTCCGTTCTCCTCCTGCTGGGAGGAGCCTCCGTTCTCCTTCTGCTGGGAGGAGCCTCCGTTCTCCTCCTGCTGGGAGGAGCCTCCGTTCTCCTCCTGCTGGGAGGAGCCTCCGTTCTCCTCCTGCTGTGAGGAGCCTCCGTTCTCCTTCTGCTGTGAGGAGCCTCCGTTCTCCTCCTGCTGGGAGGAGCCTCCGTTCTCCTCCTGCTGGGAGGAGCCTCCGTTCTCCTCCTGCTGGGAGGAGCCTCCGTTCTCCTTCTGCTGGGAGGAGCCTCCGTTCTCCTCCTGCTGGGAGGAGCCTCCGTTCTCCTCCTGCTGGGAAGAGCCTCCGTTCTCCTTCTGCTGGGAGGAACCTTCGTTCTCCTTCTGCTGGGAGGAGCCTCCGTTCTCCTCCTGCTGAGAGGAGCCTCTGTTCTCCTTCTGCTGGGAGGAGCCTCCGTTCTCCTTCTGCTGGCAGGAGCCTCCGTTCTCCTCCTGCTGAGAGGAGCCTCTGTTCTCCTTCTGCTGGGAGGAGCCTCCGTTCTCCTCCTGCTGAGAGGAGCCTCTGTTCTCCTTCTGCTGGGAGGAGCCTCCGTTCTCCTTCTGCTGGCAGGAGCCTCCGTTCTCCTCCTGCTGAGAGGAGCCTCCGTTCTCCTTCTGCTGGGAGGAGCCTCCGTTCTCCTCCTGCTGAGAGGAGCCTCTGTTCTCCTTCTGCTGGGAGGAGCCTCCGTTCTCCTTCTGCTGGGAGGAGCCTCCGTTCTCCTCCTGCTGAGAGGAGCCTCTGTTCTCCTTCTGCTGGGAGGAGCCTCCGTTCTCCTTCTGCTGGCAGGAGCCTCCGTTCTCCTCCTGCTGAGAGGAGCCTCCGTTCTCCTTCTGCTGGCAGGAGCCTCCGTTCTCCTCCTGCTGAGAGGAGCCTCTGTTCTCCTTCTGCTGGGAGGAGCCTCCGTTCTCCTTCTGCTGGGAGGAGCCTCCGTTCTCCTTCTGCTGGCAGGAGCCTCCGTTCTCCTCCTGCTGAGAGGAGCCTCTGTTCTCCTTCTGCTGGGAGGAGCCTCCGTTCTCCTTCTGCTGGGAGGAGCCTCCGTTCTCCTCCTGCTGGGAGGAGCCTCCGTTCTCCTTCTGCTGGGAGGAGCCTCCGTTCTCCTTCTGCTGGGAGGAGTCTCCGTTCTCCTCCTGCTGGGAGGAGCCTCCGTTCTCCTTCTGCTGGGAGGAGCCTCCGTTCTCCTTCTGCTGGGAGGAGCCTACGTTCTCCTTCTGCTGGGAGGAGCCTTCGTTCTCCTCCTGCTGGGAGGAGCCTCCGTTCTCCTTCTGCTGGGAGGAGCCTCCGTTCTCCTTCTGCTGGGAAGAGCCTCCGTTCTCCTTCTGCTGGGAGGAGTCTCCGTTCTCCTTCTGCTGGGAGGAGCCTTCGTTCTCCTCCTGCTGGGAGGAGCCTCCGTTCTCCTCCTGCTGGGAGGAGCCTCCGTTCTCCTCCTGCTGGGAGGAGCCTCCGTTCTCCTCCTGCTGGGAGGAGCCTCCGTTCTCCTCCTGCTGGGAGGAGCCTCCGTTCTCCTCCTGCTGGGAAGAGCCTCCGTTCTCCT
>WNGS01052365.1:15874279-15885062 GCA_020271785.1 Procambarus virginalis
AACAGTCTAACCTAACCTAATGGCATCCTAAGATATATATATATATATATATATATATATATATATATATATATATATATATATATATTATATATATATATATATATATATGTAACTGAAAACTCACACCCTAGAAGTGACTCGAACCCATACTGCCAGGAGCAACGCAACTGGTATGTACAGGGACGCCTTAATCCGCTTGACCATCACGACCGGACATAAGGAAGTGATAGCTGAAGCTATATGAACCACTTCCCCGCTGGCACTCGGATGGCAATCTTGGGCATAGCATTTTATCAAATCACCTCAGTTGCATATAGTCCTGGGGACCATTCAGGCTTGTTTGCGTTTATATATATATATATATATATATATATATATATATATATATATATATATATATATATGGTAGACAACAGAGGTCTCAGGACCGAGCCCCGAGGCACTCCACCTACAACTGGTCCCATGTTACTGCATTACACATGTTCACTAGTACCACGTGGGTGTAGAGTACATGTTCACTAGTACACATGGGTGTAGAGTACTTGTTCACTAGTACCACATGGGTGTAGAGTACTTGTTCACTAGTACCACATGGGCGTAGAGTACTTGTTCACTAGTACCACGTGGGTATATCGTGACATGTAGCAATATATCCCCTGTTCCACTTACTATGAGCATCCCTCATCACCACCACAAACCTCCTCTGCCACTTCTAGTTCCATAAATGTCCACTATTTCCGGTATTGGGCCTTAGCGGCCAGTACGTGCGCACTTCCTGACTTCATCTTCCAGCTATGTCTCCGAGTATATCCCGCCTCTACCCACTTCTTTCTTCGCAGGGTCGGAAGGTGTCAAGCTGCAGACGGTGCCGGGGACGCCCTCACGCACGGCCACCGAGGGAGGAAGCCAAGGAGCCATGGAGAACGAGGCGCTTCTTTGAAGGAGACACAAGTGGACTAGAAGGCCGCCGGGAGGGGGCCATTTATCTTGTTGCTCCTGCGGACTTGCGGTTTCCCTGGAACACCGCTGGAAAGCCATCGTTGTTTTTCTTGGTCGGGTCGCTGGAAGTTTGCTGGGATGTGATCTTCGGATGACATAGCGACCCCATGTCGCATTTACTGACATTCTTCGTGTAGTGTTGGCTGTTCCAAGGTCGCTAAGGATTGGGAAGTTCTATACATTCCATAAACCATCACTACCGAATGTTGTAGATTCATAGGAAAGAAACAGCGTCCTGGAAGACACTTGATGTGTTCCCCTGGACCCCCCCAGAAAGCAGATTAGGTCATCTATGAAGACCTGATCCACGACCGTCCTTCCCAACGTAAGCGGCCACTGTAAATCTGAAGTTCATGAAATTTCCTGAATTCACACTTAGATGGATCGATGGTGGGGGAACGAGCAGGGGGGGACCATCCGTGACACACCAGGGCCATCAAGTCATATTAGGGCTCATTAGGACCACCAGGACTCGCAAGGGTCCACCAGGGCCTAACACAGCACTCAATGCACCTACCCGGACCAAGATGAAGGCATCGCAGGACTTCTGTGATCGATTTTGTTTAACTTGAAGAGGCCCCGAGAGCATTCCGGAGGGCACCTTCCCTGCTTCTCCAGCGACCAAGACAGCTATTGTTTTCACATGTTTATGTCCACCACGTTGTAGGTAGCTGGTTACCGCCTTCCCAACTCCCCTTCCCCGCACACCCGCTACAGTGTTGGTTACTCTACCATATCAATAGTGTTACTTGATGTTATAACGTGACAACATGTCAACGTGACAGACTACCAGCTGACCTAGTCAGCCGCCGCATATATTGCAGTTGTTATTCCTGGTGAAAAAATTCGTATCTTTAAAGAGTATATGTGACCATTGTCAAGCGCTGCTGATGACTTTACAGTGTCTCGTGCCAAGGATGTCTGGTGTATGAAGATGGTGCATAACAGCTCCCAAAGACATGGTGGATATGTAAGATGGATATGTAAACAAACCTCAGTGTATGTGAAAGTTGACATAGAGCGAGGACACGGAACCCATCTCGTGGTGTTTGTACATAGAGTTTATGTGTATGCCAGATATTTTCTATAAAGTATAGGCTTATGTAAGAGTTATTTACATAATTTCAGCGTATGTTAAGGCATCAAAGTGGACGATGAACAAGCTTACCCTTCGCCGCTGGGCTGCGTATATGAGAACGTGGCAGCAGGGGTGACTGATCTGGTTTGTGGGTCTAAAGCCAGGAGGGAGAGAGACACACTCCCTCGCAGTGCCAAGAAACTGGGCGACTGCAAAAAGAGTCCGCCTGTAAGCCGGGAAGGACAACATGGCAGACCCAGAAGCCGTATTTGCCGATGCAACATTAACTCTCATTACCGAAGGGAGCAAAATAAAATGAAAAAAAATTGTTCTTGTTTTCCCATTTTTATATTTCCTGTTTATATCAATGTCAAACGCCTCCTCAAAGTCCTCAGTGTTACCAACTTAGGGGTGTTATAATATTTATTTGTATTGTATTCACGTGTTGTAATTCCGTTATCTAAACGGACGTGTGTTGTGAGTTGTGAGACGAGGTCAGGGATAACGTACCTGGCCCGCCACTGGCTCCAGAGAAGCAATTAAAACTAGAGAAGATAGATCAAGAGATGAATCCTGGGAGATGGTCCTCGACTATTGCTGTCTTCGAAGACGAGCATTAGACAAGAAATTATAAAGAGTTCTGTATACCACAAACCTAAACCAAAATTTAATTAATCCAGTTTCTGAATCAAAATTGGACCAAATCTGTGGGTTTGGTGTGAGTCCAGACATCGTTAAAATAGATCGCATTTACTGCTCAGGAACCCAGAACTCGGATCATATTTCGGACTAAGAACACCAGAGTGGCCGTAAAACCACCTCGCGAGCACCAAGAACCACGATCAGATAGATCACAAAAACTGTATCAGGGATCACGTTGATAACGACGTTGGATAAAGTTATTGATCAAACAACTTGAAAATTATGATAACCAGGAGATCAGGAGACGGCGACGTTTCGCTCCGTTCTGGACCATTATCAAGTCGATTGTAGATATAACCGGTCCAGGACGGACCGAAACGTCGTCGTCGCCATCTCCTCATCTTGTGATGTGGGGTCTGGCCATCATATCTTCACCCACGTTATTGTGACTCATCGTCTGCAACGTGAAAATTAATTAGTTTTGGACCAAAGAGCAAACCAATGGATAATATGATTAAGTAAAGACCAAATAACTTGCTTAACATGAGAATCAAATATCAATAAACCGGATCAATATTTAAATTAAACAAAAGAGTTCATGAAGATGGAGATTAAACCAAAAACAATTGTGATAATTGTTTAATTAAACTTTAATAAATTAAATCAAACTATTGATCAAGTTTTCGATCGATCACCAAATGACTAAATGAATTTCTCAAAAAAAAACGCAAAAATAAAAACTAGATTTAAGTTAATATTAGCCACCTAGAAATTGGGGAAAAGCCTATGAGTCGTGTGTTAGTGTGAGGCTAAAACTTATCTATCCAGCAAGTAATTGAATTAAGATAAAGATAGGACACCAAGGAACTGAATGTATTAAGAAAGGGTTGGACCTTCAAGAAGAGGGAAAGATCAAGATCACAATACTGGCCAAAAAAAATGGAAAAAAGTAATAAAATAAATTAAGTAAATTTAAAAATGAATACAGGTAATAAAGTTAGTGAAGCGAGTGTCGAAGAGGAGCCCAAGGAGAGAATTTACTTCTGCAACTGTAATGTTATTTAATACTTTAGGAAAAAATATAACAATTATAATGCATTTATGATAACAATTTTCCTAAATCTCGTGTAATACTCATGTTTTTCTTCTCTCAGTCTCTCGTAACTTAATGTTCTGTCTTGACTCTTGATAGATATCTTTATCTATATATCTTTACTCTACATGTCTCTCGACACATGTAGTCACTATGGTGCTCTAGCTCTCAGCTCTTTTTATCTTCCATGCTCTTTAGCCATATCTCATTCCTTCAAATTTTCCGATACAATAAATGCAAACTTTCATCTCTCAGACTCGTGGATACTGGAATTCGTAAGTATTTTTTCGCCGCATTAAAACTTTTAGACTAAAGGCCGAGGTTTCTCGCCACTGGTCTAAAGTTTTGACAAATGGGGAATCCGGCTTTGTTGTTATTGGCCGGATTCCTGTGCATCCCCTTAACTCATTACCCATTTTGACCAGTCACAAAAACGAGTCTTTCTTCAACGCCTTTATTGGCTGATTGTTTTAACCAATCACCATCCGCGTCTTCTGATTCTGAGCCCGCGGAAGACGCCGAATGGTCGTTGAGATTCAACATGTGCGTTATGTTGAGTGTGTGTGTGTGTGTGTGTGTGTGTGTGTGGTGTGTGTGTGTGTGTGTGTGTGTGTTGTGTGTGTGTGTGTGTGTGTGTGCGCAGGATTGTTTCTTTTTTAAACAAATCCGTCAATCTAATCATTTTTCAAGTTTTCTTAACGTCATAATAAATAGAAAATCGTTTCAAATCATTTCTGATTTCTACGATGTCTAAATGTCCTCCCACGTGACGGCGTAACCTTTCGTGCCGTCAAAGTCAAAAAATGACATCACCACTATTTTGATTTCCATTTTCCATTTCATGAATGAACGCGTATGTCTTACGAGCGGCGCATCGTCGTCCATTTTTTGTAAATAAACAAATCATGTTTATACTTAACTCTTTAGTCACTACTAGTGATGATGTTCTCAAGTGCACCTTTGTATATAGTCAAAAAAATTTTAGGCATTTGCACAAAACCGCTGTGAAAGCTTAGAGCAAGGATCCGATGTAGGTTTAGTGAATTGCAATCCTCTGCAGTAAGACTTACGATCCCATGTTTACCATTTGATCTCATATCCTTTCTCGGTTGGAGCTGAACCTTGCGGTGTTTATCATACCCCATTGTTATTATTGTTATTGATAATTCATTATCTACCTTATTTTTGCCTCACATGTCAATTACTGTTGAGAACAAGGACCTTATGAGTCTCAGGTACTTACTCACCCAAGCAGAGTTGGTTTAGTTCAAACTTTTAAGATACCAATTGCTGTTAGTAGACAATTATTTTAAATGACATTTCTCGTGTTGAAGTGACCATGTTTAGGTTGTCAAAACCAGCTCCATATTAGTCTTATTATAATTGTTATTATTAATATTATTATGAACTCCATTATTATCATTATGTAATTGTTTTATATAATTAATTCAGGCGTTCTGTGATCTTTAGTGCATATATATATATATATATATATATATATATATATATATATATATATATATATATATATATATATATTACGAGCGGCTATATATATATATATATATATATAATATATATATATATATATATATATATATATATATATATATATATATATATATATATTCACTCTCTCGGTTTGTCTTATGTACACAAAAACCATTGTTCTATGTACGCTTTATCGAATTGAATCATCCCATTACCCTACTGTGACACCGTATCCTAGTACTGTGTCGTGGTGCCATATCCTGGTACCATTCCCTGGTCTCTCCTAGTACCACGTCCAGGTGCAATGTCCTAGTACCATGTTCTGGTACCATGCCCCTAGTACTATGTCCCCCTGGTACCGTGTCCTGAAGCCATAATACACAGTGATACCACAGATGACAAGACACTTAACACCTTGGCAGACTTAAAGCACACCAACTACATTAACTTAAGATAACTGGCAATCATTAACATTAAAGGTAACTAGGTTAACATTAATCTTCGTTGGCTATTTGTTTCTTTCTTTGGGTGTTGCAAGCTTATGAATTGCACAGTACAGATTCTGAGCGTTTGTCTCTAGCAGTATATATTTAATAATTAATATTAATATTGCTGCTGCAATTATAATCATTTATTAAATAAATATTTTTATCTTGATACATATCACTACAGTATTTTTACTTTTTATAATATATATATATATATTTATATATATATATATATATATATATATATATATATATATATATATACTAGCCTGACTATCTATCCTGTGCATCTAACAGTATCTTCTTGTATCTCTTCACAATCCTAATCTATCAGATTATTTTATAACAGTTGTATCTATTATATACTTACAAAATACCCAGTTTCGAGTTTTATAAAAATCTAAAAACAATGTTGCAATTAAATTTAAAATGTTTTTCTTTATGACTCTTGAAACAACAAGATACATATTATATAGACTACATATATATGTAGTCTCACACTTATTGACGCATTCCCTACGCTGATATATAGGCATTTATGGTGTAATGTTTGCACTCATTATCATATATTTATCATATATTTGTTCACAATATATATATATATATATATATATATATATATATATATATATATATATATATATATATATATATAATTTTTAACATTCATTATAATATGCAAATGTACCAATTTTATTCACAAACATAATTTAATAAATAATTTATATTCTTTAATAAAGTGGTGGATTTATTTGATAACTATTTTTGTTGTGCAAATTAATATTGTAAATTACAATCTTTTTCGGATTGTGTTTTATTTCATGCACTGATGACTTCCCTATAGTAATATAGTAATTAATCATCTTTTTAAGTCTGTGACGTTCCTGGTCCTTTCTCAACCTCTCTTGTTATATATATATATATATATATATATATATATATATATATATATATATATATATATATATATATATATATATATATATATATATCTCATTTAAGAAACCTTAGATAATTATGTGTTGAGGTTTTAAGTAAAATTGCGTGACTCTATATACACGGTATATACAAAGATATATATTATATATCTAATATATAATATTATCATATATAATATATGTTCCCACCGTCAGCCTTTATATTTTTATATCCATCTCTCAAGTTCATCTTTTCAAACCGTTCGTCCTCATGTTCATTTTGATCCAGGTTCGAACCTACTTCCCAGTCACAGACTATGTCCGTATTGAAGGTAAGGTAGACTGGAGGCGTGATACCGTAGCCAGATAGAGATATTTTACACCCCTGCACGCCTAGCCACCCCTCTTTTATTCCCCCCCCCCCTTCTTCAATTTCCTGTGTGTGGCGAAGTCTTCTACAACTTCTAATAAACGTCGGATACATGCTGGTCGTGTTTACTTTATCCTTTATGTACTGAAGTGTACTTAATGTACTTAATGTACTTAAGAGAGAGGAAAAAGGCGCGGATTTATAAGTGTAGTTTGAGGACACGCAGGATAAAACTAATGTGAGGGGGCGGGCACGCTTTTATAAATTAATTTAGTTAAAAGGTGAACACCCTTCTGACTTTGTATTATTAAATACGAAAGTACTTAAGGAAATTCCTGTTTCAATTCTTCCTCCGTGGTCTGACACTGTCATATTTTCATCACGTGTTAACTTTTGTGATTTACACACACACACACATTATATATATATATATATATATATATATATATATATATATATATAATATATATATGTGTGTGTGTGTGTGTGTGTGTGTGTGTGTAACATATATGTAACAAAAAGGAGGTCTGGGCGAAGACCGGGCCGCGGGGACGCTAAACCCCGAAATCATCTCAAGATAACCTCAAGACGGGTTATAATAGTCATTAGTTATAACCCGTTTAAAAACCTCTAACAACATAATGTTCGCGGAGTAATTAATCAGTAATGAAGTGATGAATCTACATCCAGGTTCCCGCAGGTGCTGTGTAGAGCGGGTAAATTACGAGGTATGGTGCCTCATTTCCCCATCCTGGATTCGAACCCCAGGACAACTGTAGCCAGAGCAAACATAAATACCCCAACACCACAGTCTAATCAGTGTGACTAGAGCTGATGTGAATTTCTTGTAGCTCTCAGACGCAATGAAGATTAATGAGTGCAATACTTCCCCCTTGAGTGTGTCTCCCTCGTACACACCTCTCGCATGTGGCCCTCTCTCATGTGGCCTCCATGTGGCCCCCCCCATGTGGCCCTCCCATGTGGCCCTCTATGTGCCCCCCCCATGTGGCCCTCATTATGTGGCCCCTCCCCATTTGCCTCCTATGGGCCCTTATGGGCCTCCCATGGGTGGATGAGTTTCATGTGCCTTCTCATGTGAGATCATCCATGTGTCACTATAAAAACATTAAGAGACACAATATGAGTACAAACAAAGCACCAACAAACAACCAGGAGACCAAACGAATATAAAACATATTAAAGATGTGAAATAACAAAAATATCCACCAAAATAATTTGACTCCAGCGAGAGAGAGAGAGAGAGAGGGATGAGAGATAGAGAGAGTGCGAGAGAGTGATAGAGAGACGAGAGAGACGAGCTAGAGAGAAGAGTAGGAGGGAGAGATAGAAGTGAGAGAGAGAGAGAGTTTTTTGTGGTGTGATGTTTTTAAGAGAGAGAGAGAGAGAGGAGAGATAGAGATATGAGAGAGAGTAGAGAGAGAGAGAGAAGGAGAGAGAAGAAGAGAGAGAGAATATTCGTCGGCCCCGCCGCTGAGAGTAAGGGTTCCAACACCTCAGTAATGGAGGAGTAATGCCTCCGTGTGAAAAATTAAATGATAAGAAATATACTACTTTTTTTGTCTAGGTATAAATTGTCAACGTCGGCCGGCCGGTTATGACAGAACAGACACATCCTTGGCATCCCGTTTTCTGTTTGTGGATATTATGGGATTGCGGGGTGATTGTGTGTTTGTAATTGTTATGGAGAGAGGGGGGAAGGGGGCGGGAGTTAAATTAGCAACAATGAGGATAATCATGACCATCTACAAATTAATTTATGTTTATAAGTTCAGATAGGATAGTAAACAACAGGAATTAAGATTTGTGCAGGCACAGACCTCTTCATATCATTAGTATCCTGCGGCCAGATTTCACGAACGCACTTTACACACGCAAGTATTTACTAACGTGTACATCTTTCCGCACTCTTTGACGGCTTTGGTTACATTTTTAAACAGTTACAAGCATGAAAACTTGCAAACCAACTGTTGTTATTGTTATTAACAGCCTCCTGGTGCTTTTGAAGCTCATTAACTGTTAAATAATTGGAAACAACGCCGCCAAATATTGAGAAAATGTACAGTTTCGTAGTGCGTGCGTAAGTGCTTTTCTGTGAATCTAGGCCCCTTGCGATAGCAAGGCTTCTCATCGCCTCAACTGAAGCTGTGTACAAATACATGAAGCATTTCTATAATTGTAAAGTTAGCGTCTTGAGGAGACATGAGGCACTCATGAGAGAGAGAGAATGAGAGAGACAGAGAAGAGAAAGAGAGAGGAGAGAAATGCAATTAAGTAAATTATCTTAACAAAAGTTTTGTCAGGAAATTAATCCATATTGTTTTTTCTTTCCATAACTTCAAATATCATTTTTCCGAGCAATATTGTTGAAGATGAAGTAACTTATGGAAATTTTGTGCTTCGGGAACCTGAAATTACACACCTCATCTGACTTGAAGAGTTAACTCTGCCTCGGGTATACTGTTATGACAAGGGGGATCTCGAATCTCTGGACATTAGGGAGTTATAGCCTGCTTGGGAAATATATTCCTGACTTGGGAAATGTATTTCTGACTTGGGAAATATATTCCTTGACTTGGGAAATATATCAAGAACTACATTCCTGACTTGGGAAATATATTCCTGACTTGGGAAATATATCTACTGGATATTCTGACTTGGAAGTATATTTCTGACTTAGGCAATATATCCCTGACTTGGGAATTATTCCCTAACTTGAGAATCATTCCGACTTGGGAAAATATCCGCTGACTTGGGAAATATATTCCTGACTTGGGAAATATGTCCCTGACTTGGGAAATAGATACCCCCCCCCCCCCCCCCCCCCCCTCCCCCCCCACCCCCCCCCCCCCCTGACTTGGGAAATATATTCCTGACTTGGGAAATTAGTCCTAGACTTGGGGAATTGGATCCCAGACTTGACATGAATGTTTGACTTTGCAAATGGAATCTTGACTTGCTGATAATCGCTCTCTCTCTCTATATCTCTGCTCTCTCTCTCTCTCTCTCTCTCTCGCTCTCATCTCTCTCCCTCTCTCCTCACACACCCACAAAGGGGTACGCACAGCTGAACCTACCTCATAGGAGTTTCCGGTCCGAAGTAGATGGGGAACGAGAGGCCAGCCATAATACAGGTAGTAAGTAACATGTGAAGCCGATGAACTTGCTCTCTTTGAGTTTTCGGGGATCTTGCGGTCTGAGCGGCCGTAGCTTGGTGCAGGTGGTGATGAGAAAAAGAAAGAAACACCATGTTGTAGATGAGGGAGAGGAGGAGGAGGAGTCATTGATTCTGCATTTGAGGATGACCTGGTCTCGAGTAGGGTAGTCGTTCCGGGCCCCTGGTGGCTCTATGATTAACCATCACCACCGTCGACACCACCTGCATGAGGGGGGTGGGGGCGGGTGAGATGGGTTGGTGGTAGGGGGGGGGAGGGTATAGTGGGTGGGGAGGGTAAGGGTGGGGGGCAGGGTAAGGGGGGGGTGTGGGGGGAAAGTGAGGGAGGAAGGTCGCTTTTTGTGGGCTGGACAGGGGGGGGGGGAGGAGGGGGTATCGGGGTGTCTGTCATTCTCCAGCACGGCTTTATATATTATATAATTGTATATTTTTATAATATATAATTTATGTGATTTATATTTTGGTATTATTTATATGTATATGGCCATGTTTGTAGGTATGATTGATAT
>WNGS01052365.1:15948699-15958933 GCA_020271785.1 Procambarus virginalis
TGCTCAGAGGACAAATTATCAGTGCTGTTAAACACCATATTGATTAGTTCCAACACATCGACTCACTCCTTTTATGATAAACTGCTGAGCAACAATGCCTACAATCTCATCAAACTCAACATTCCTTTAAATGCAATCTGTCTCTGATATTCCCCTTTATCTGTACCTCACCTTCAAGTATCATACACACCTGTCAACAAGAAAGGTAAAGAATCTTGCTCTTCTCAAAGCTGTCAGACGTGAAACAATTGCCTCTCCATCGAGAATTTAAGATCTCACGAGCACTGTGTCTACACCGACGGCTCAGGTCCAATCTTCTACTGGACGGACTGCAGCAGCATGTAGGTTTTATAGAAATAAAATATTTGCACACAGATTGTCATTGTCAGGGTTACACAACTGGCTGACCTCCACACAAGCAGAACTAGCGGCCACGTGCAGTATAAACCAATTATAAATGACCTAACGCTGCACGGGAGTAAAGGGTTTCGAAATTCCTTTGTATGGATACCTCACACAAAATAATACCCATCATAAGAGACAACATTGCCAGCCAAATTAGCGTGTAACAAGGATGAAGTTTAATTAGATTAGGTATCCCCCATCTCTGCCTGTCAAAAACTGTATTGGTCCAAACACTCAGTGCTGATAGGAAAGAACTTACTGACTCCCAACGACCTGAAAGGCACCACGTATAAAAAGCTATGATTTGTTCAGATCTGAAACCTATGTTTATGGGCAGCACAAACGTCCACGGAACTGTGCGACACAGTGGTTGTCAGGATCAGGTTGGGTTCACCAACCTGTGGCGGGTGGCTACCGTTACCTGTGGCAGGTGGCTACCGTTACCTTGGTGGCGAGGGTGGCTACAGTTACCATGTGGCAGGTGGCTACCGTTACTGTGGCAGGTGGCTACCGTTACTTGTGGCATGCTAGTCCCGCGTGGACAGGTGACGGGACTCCCAATCCTGAGCTCTCCAAGTGCAAACTCTGTGAGCAGGAAACTGGGGCATGATCTCCCGACACTACATCACCGAAAGCACCAGATATCAGACCATTTCAGACCCCGTTGGCATGAGGTACCTTGGAGCTTTGCAATTACTTTATACACTCTTGTGTTGATGATTATCCTCATAATGCACCCCGGAATCTGCCAGTACAGGCTACTGATCACATGCCTCTGTATGACTAACCATCCTGTGTGATGGGGCACTTAGCATCACGTAGCTACTTTTTCTTGACACACTGTACCCCCCCTTCACATAGTCTAGGGCAGCTGCAAGAATGCACATGTACCTAAATGTGTTCATAAAAAAAAGGATATTTCAGTATACTGAAATACAAAACGAATTGTTCAGATGACAGATTTTCACTCTGTGGACATCATTTTGCTTACAGTGATGTAGATGGTGTGTAGTGATAATGTTTACAATGACAGGGGGATATCGAGAGAGGAGGTGTGGGTGGAGACGGTACTGGGTAGGGGAGTGTGTTAGTGGATGGGAATGGTGGGAGGATGTTTACAGTGGTGAGACTGCAGTTTGAAAATATTAGTGATGTGGATGAGTGAGAGGGATGGAGGGGGGTTGATGGGGGGAGGAGTGTGAGAGTGAAGGGAAGATGGGAAGGGTGTGTGTGTGGTGTGTGTGTGTGTTGTGTGTGGTGTTGTGTGTGTGTGTTGTGTGTGGTGTGTGTGTGTGGGTGTGGTGTGGGAGGCTGGGAGGGTGTAGGGTAGGTAGAAATGTGGCGGGTGTGTGGGAGGGCTACGGAGTTAGGCAGGGGAGGGAGACGGGGAGAGTGCATCTGGGGAGACACCTGGGAGGGGATGTATGGGTGGGGGAGAGGAGACAAGAAGTATGATGGAAGAGATAGGGAGAATGGCACTCCATCACCACCAATGAAGTATAAATACATGAAAAACTCTACAAGATCACTCAATAAATCACAGTAATGAATACCGGAACTTCGCTGGCAAACTTCACCACACTGAAGTGCATTGATGGCACACTTCTTTCATCACCGACCGCAAGACTTCAACTATTAGTTAGATAGTAACCACTTAAGGGAGGTAGGAGAGGGGGGGGGGTAATGAGCCCCCCCTGAACCATTGTTACACAAGGCTATAACATCTCTCGCTGGGGTCGTTCTCCCCCTTGTCATAGGGGTGCTATTAGGGTGCTATAATCACTATCACTGGTCCTTACCTAGTTCAGAAGTCTTAAAGAACATGGGATACGACACAACCACACACCATCACCAGCACACAACACAAGCAGTCACCATCACCAAGAACACAACACAACCGTCACCATCACAGAACACAACACCACCAGTCACCATCACCAGAACACAACTACACCCATCACCAAGAACACAACCACACACCATCACCAAGAACACAACACAACCACACACCATCACCAAGACACAACACAACCACACACATCACCAGACACAACACAACCACACACCATCACCAAGACACAACACAACCACACACCATCACCATCACACAACACAACCACACACCATCACCAAGACACAACACAGCCACACACCAAACCAGTCACCATCACACAACACAAACCACACACCATCACCAGCACACAAACACAGCCACACACCATCACCAGAACACAACACAACCAGTCACCATCACACAACACAACCACACACCATCACCAGCACACAAACAACAACCACACACCATCACAGAACACAACACAACCAGCCACTATTCCCAAGTCTCAACAAGGTCATTTGCCCACAAACGATTGTTAAACTTTTCCCAAGTATGTAAATTTTCTTCATTTCCCTTTCGAATTCTCTAACAATTAGTTTCCCTAAACTTTATTCAGTGGAAGAGGGAATGTTTCTCTCGTTTAATGAAGAGTCCAACTAGAAACTTTATAGTAGTTAAAACTTTAGATACTTTTGGAAATGCTCAGACAGTTAATAATAAACTTTTCTGTGCAATTGCAGATCCCCTGAGGCCAAGATTCAGAAAGAATTTACTCAACCACTAACCAAACCTAACCTAACCTAACCTAACCTAACCTAACCTAACCAACATAGCAGGCTTTGTTCACACTTGCCAAAGGCCTCCAAATCACCGGAAGGGAAGGGAACTATCAGAGGAGAAAGCGCCAAGCCATCACGACTATATAGCACTGGGAAGGGGTCAGGATAAGGATTTGGGATGGAACGGAGGGAAGGAATGGTGCCCCAACCACTTATGGACGGTCGGGGATTGAACGCCGACCTGCATGACGCTCTACCGTCGCTCTACCGTCCTGCCTAAGGTGTAGGACGAAGGTTCCTTCAACAATGATAACCAATGAGTGTGATGTTGCAAGGGTCTAGTAAACTGGATATATGTCATGATTGGCAAGATGTTAGTGCTGAAAATCAACATGTTAGTACTAATGTTCACGATGGTAATATTTAGCAACATGACCTTTTGGTTCGAAGCAGAATGGTAGCGGGAAGAAGCAACATATAAAAAAAATAGTAATTTTGCATATTTGACCTAAAGTTTTCAGGTGTAACAGAAGCAACAGAAGTCAAATAATACTTGCAGAAGCCAGATATTAACAACGGGAGACGAGTATTAATAATTTGAGCCAGATAATGATACCAGAAGCCAGATAATGATACCAGGAGCCAGATAATGATACCAGGAGCCAGATAATGATACCAGGAGCCAGATAATAACACCAGGAGCCAGATAATGACACCAGGAGCCAGATAATGATACCAGGAGCCAGATAATGACACCAGGAGCCAGATAATAACACAGGAGCCAGATAATAACACCAGGAGCCAGATAATAACACCAGGAGCCAGATAATAATACCAGGAGCCAGATAATAATACCAGGAGCCAGATAATAACACCAGGAGCCAGATAATAACACCAGGAGCCAGATAATAACACAGGAGCCAGATAATAACACCAGGAGCCAGAAAATAACACCAGGAGCCAGATAACAACACCAGGAGCCAGATAACAACACCAGGAGCCAGATAATAACACCAGGAGCCAGATAATAACACCAGGAGCTAGATAATAACACCAGGAGCCAGATAACAACACCAGGAGCCAGATAATAATACCAGGAGCCAGATAATAATACCAGGAGCCAGATAATAACACCAGGAGCCAGATAACACCAGGAGCCAGATAAACAACACCAGGAGCCAGATAATAATACCAGAAGCCAGATAATAATACCAGGAGCCAGATAATAACACCAGGAGCCAGATAATACACCAGGAGCCAGATAATAACACCAGGAGCCAGATAATAACACCAGGAGCCAGATAATAACACCAGGAGCCAGATAATAACAACACCAGGAGCCAGATAATAACAACACCAGGAGCCAAATAATAACACCAGGAGCCAGATATAACACCAGGAGCCAGAAAATAACACCAGGAGCCAGAAAATAACACCAGGAGCCAGATAATAACACGGGAGCAGAAAATAATACCAGGAGCCAGATAATAACACCAGGAGCCAGATAATAACACCAGGAGCCAGATAACACCAGGAGCCAGATAACACACCAGGAGCCAGATAACAACACCAGGAGCCAGATAACAACACCAGGAGCCAGATAATAATACCAGGAGCTAGATAATAACACCAGGAGCCAGATAATAAACACTGGAGCCAGATAATAACACCAGGAGCCAGATAATAACACAGGAGCCAGATAATAACACCAGGAGCCAGAAAATAATACCAGGAGCCAGAAAATAATACCAGGAGCCAGATAAAACACCAGGAGCCAGATAATAACACCAGGAGCCAGAAAAAATACCAGGAGCCAGATAATAACACCAGGAGCCAGATAATAACACCAGGAGCCAGATAACAACACCAGGAGCCAGAGAACAACACCAGGAGCCAGATAACAACACCAGGAGCCAGATAACAACACCAGGAGCCAGATAATAACCCAGGAGCCAGATAATAACACCAGGAGCCAGATAATAAACACCTGGAGCCAGATAATAACACCAGGAGCCAGATAATAACACCAGGAGCCAGATAATAACACCAGGAGCCAGATAATAACACCAGGAGCCAGATAATAACACCAGGAGCCAGAAAATACACCAGGAGCCAGATAATAACACCAGGAGCCAGAAAACAACACCAGGAGCCAGATAATAATACCAGGAGGCAGATAACAACACCAGGAGCCAGATAATAATAGCGAGGCTTATAACAATAACGTGGTTGCAGAGGGTACCGACGGCATGGCAGGCTTATGGCGCCAAGGCTGGAGATGCTGGGAGCGCCAAGAACCGCTCTCAGCGGACCTTTGTTCAGTCCCCCGATACTGCACAGAAAAGAGCCAGGTTTCCCATCACTTGAATTAGCTGGACCAAAAGGAAGTACCCTCAGAGATCACTCGACCCCGTCCTGGGAGTGGTCGGCAGTCACCACTGGTTGCCCAGACGTCCTAAGGGGATGATTCTCATCTCAAGTTTTTCTCCTACTTGAAGTCTTCGACCCATTTTATCCCCAAGTCATTCGGCGATCTTTATTTGGACAAGAGCGGCAGGGGGACCTTTCCTGCATGGTAGACCATGCACCAAGACACAACACAGAGTAGTGTGAATGACAGACACGGTCGGGGTCCATATTTTCTAGTCGAACACAAGTTTTTTGTTTCCATTGTGGTTCGTGGTTTGTTTTGATCAGTTTTCAAAGGAGGGCTCATTTGATTATTTGCCTGTACTAGTGATTAGAGATCTTTGGCACAATATTACGTTACAGCAGTGATATAATTTCCTCCGCTGTAACCACTAAACTAGTCAAAGTGGCCTTTCGTCGCCTTCGAAGGTTAGCTAAGCTGCAGGCTTAATATCAAATTCTTCTCCAGTAAATACAGAGACAAGTACTTGTTTACAATACCATCCACTATACTGTACACAACACATCACCAACCTGAGGAGGGACACACTAGCACCCAGAGAAGGGATACGTTACTCTGCTCTAGAATATTGTATAAGATACAGTTACTAAGAACAGAGGAACACTAATAAAATGAAACAGAGATGCGATCATCCTCTCATCAAGACGCGTAATAGAGACACAAGATGACCTAGACCTCCTTGGACGGCACTTACTGACAATCGCCCACAAGGAGGCGAAAATTTTGACGGAAGTAATGATCAAAAGAGGCCAAGCCTGGAAGACTATTTAGCATCGTCAGAGAATATTGGAACGTTCCTAGACGTCTTCAGGGAGAAGAAAAACGTAATTCGAACGACGTAAATGGTTCGAGACTCGACAACAACGCGGGACATGGGAGTCAAAGGAACATTTGCAAAGTAAACTTGTCAATTATTCTGAAATTCAGGACAGTTTACGTCAAGGACCCGACTGTAAGCCCAACACTGCAGAATAAACTATTGGATTGTGTGCAGGCGATGAGTCACAATAACGTGGCTAAAGTATGATGACCAGACCACACACTAGAAGGTGGAGGGACGACGACGTTTCGGTCCGTCCTGGACCATTCTCAAGTAGATTGTGAGAATGGTCCAGGACGGACCGAAACGTCGTCGTCCCTTCACCTTCTAGTGTGTGGTCTGGTCATTATTGGATAGTGTTGTAGGACGTAATCTTTGCTGACATTTCCCGTGACCTTTGACCGGAATCACTCACTGATTTCAGCGAAACCTGATAGACTTCAAGACATTGCTCCAAGGACTCAAATATCCTGACTCTGAGGCAATAATGGGACGCGTGTCTACACTCGTGCAAACACAAACAGACTGCTATATCAACAAGTCACCAACATTGAGAGGTCAAGATACTATGGAGCGAGTGCATAACCACAATCCTTATGACAGAAGGATTATGATTTTGCTTATAATTATTATGAACTGAAGAAACTAATTATTGAAACACATTTATATGGAAAGGCGAAAGTAAAAATATTGTTTTTATTATTATAAATGAACAAGAATGTTTAGAAAAGAGTGCAAAGGCCTCATGACATGAATGTCATAGGAAACAAAAATCTGAGATTATCAGAGATGAGTTAGAGGAAGTATTAGCTGGAAATGGACGGGACAAAGGTTATTTATCTAGACAAAATCTCGTCCATGGATACTTAAAGAGAAGAAGCATTATATTTAGAAGCACGTGAGGAACACAAATGCGAATTCCAGTCTCCGTGGTGTAGTGGTAAGACACTCGCCTGGCGTTCCGCGAGCGCTGTCATGGGTTCGTATCCTGGCGGGGAGGATTTACTGGGCGCAATTCCTTAACTGTAGCCTCTGTTTAACGCAACAGTAAAATGTGTACTTGGATGTAACAACGATTCTTCGCGGCGGGGATCGTATTCCAGGGACCTGCCCGAAACGCTACGCGTACTAGTGGCTGTACAAGAATGTAACAACTCTTGTATATATCTCAAAAAAAAAAAAAAAAAAAAATTGTGTTTGTCCGGTCGTGATGGTCAAGCGGATTAAGGCGCCCTGTAGATACCAGTTGCGTTGCTCCTGGCATTATGGGTTCGAGTCACTTCTGGGGTGTGTTTTCAGTCTCATATATATATATATATATATATATATATATATATATATATATATATATATGTCGTACCTAGTAGCCAGAATGCACTTCTCAGCCAACTATGCAAGGCCCGATTTGCCTAATAAGCCAAGTTTTCCTGAATTAATATATTTTCTCTATTTTTTTTCTTATGAAATGATAAAGCTACCCATTCATTATGTATGAGGTCAATTTTTTGAGTCGCCGGTTCAGACGGGGGGAAGACCGGACCGAAACGTAAAAAAAAAGGGGAACTGGAAAGTGATGTTGAGTAAGAATGGTTTTGGTGCCCCAGTTGGGTGGGAGGGTGGGTGTCTGGTGCCCCGCGGGGGTGAGGGTGGGTGTTGGTGCACCAGCGGGTGGTGGAGATGGGTGCTGTGCCAGTTTGGGTGGTGAGGATGGGTGTTGGTGCCCCAGCTGGTGGTGAGGGTTTGGGTGGTTGGTTGGCCGCCAGTTGGGTGGTGAGGAGGGTGTTGGGTGCCCGACTGGGTGTGGTGGTGAATGGAGGGGTGGGTGGTGGTGCCCCAGTGGGTGTGAGGATGGGTGCGGTGCCCCAAGCCTGGGCTCTAGCACGGGCATCAGGTGTTGAGGGAAGCAGGTGTGGAGGTCGCCAGTGGCGGCCCTTGAATGAGCTAAACATCAAATAAAGAAAACTGAAGTGAAGCCCTCCGGAAGGATATTGGGCCACTAGGGTGAGACAAAACACATCCTTCTCTGGGATAGTCTTGAAGCAATGATGTCCCTGAGATATCCAGGGACTCAATCCCACCTCAGGGTCTCAATAATTCTCCCATAGATACTTGACATCACTGTGATATCGTTGAGCACTTCCCCTCTTTTCACACCTTGAAACTTTTCCCAAAGGTGCCTTCGGAAACTTAGCTGTGGCATCCTTGAACATTATAGTTTTTTGTGAGGCTTTTTTTTTATCGCCTATTTACGAACGGCGGTGTTACGCGGCAACTTTTACAAAGATTCAAACTCTTTTTCGGATCTTTTTCCGAACATAAATTTAAAACAATTGAATTATCGTTCCAAAATATACAGTGTCCACCGTCTAGAAAAAAGTGTAGATTTATGGACTGTGGGAAAGAGAGACGAGAAAATGCATCACAAGCAGAAAAAAACGAGGCGAAACTCGTGTTATATATTTAAATTTCCTATGCAATTGAAATAGTGGTTTCGACTGTTCAAATGAAGTTAAATTGTCATTTCGATTTTGACTATTCATAAATATAAATATTACTCGGATATACAAGCGACATCTCGCTGGCGGGTTGTTGGAGACCTTAGATTCAGGCTCGGGAATTTTTGTGGATGGATATGATGTTTAGTGTTGGGATTCCCGCCGGCTCAGGGCCAGATCCCGTTGTCAATTTAGCCAACTGTGCAACAAGTTTATCCTGATCGGACAGCTGCACACGTCAATGGATGCATGCAACAGCCAGGTGGATGAGTACGACTCACGTCTGCAGTACGACTCGGTGGTTACTTTTTTTCCTTGACGGTCGAGGAAGAGAGGCTGGCCGCCCACCCAACCTTTGGCTCACCCCCATACCGGCAACAAACATTATCCTTTTCACAGCACCAGGCCAGGAAAAAGAATCCGGTAACACTACTAGCAGCGCCAAGCAGCGCAGCAGCAGCAACAGACCAGCAGTAGCGGGAACAGGAAACCAACCAGGGTACCAGGAGACCCAAACGAAGTGCGTGGCAATAACCAACATTCTCCTTGCTTAATTCAGTTTCCGCTCCTATATCGCCTCGAGCCCACGGGATGATGATGCTGTCCCCTTGCACTCTGTCTCTTGTTGTTCTTTATGTGCCCTCTCGGTCTCTATACTTGCCGTCTGTATTTTGTTGCTCAGGCATACCTGGTTTGATATGCCTTTGGGTCCCCCCCCCCCCCCCCCCCCCCCCCCCCCCCCCCCCCCCCCCCCCCCCCCCCCCCCCCCCCCCGCCCCCCCCTTTTTCTTCAGTATGTCTTTATTATGTTTATTCTGTTTTAACACATCTCTTTTTTGGGTACTCTTAGGTTATTTTTAATGTGTTTTCTCTTTCTCGTGTGTCTCGATCTGTTGGTGTGTCGTCTCTCTCTCCCTCTCTCCCTCTCATTCGCCCCTCAACCTCCTCCTCGCCACTCTCTCCTGGGTGAGTCACATCTCTCTCTCTCGTCTCCTCCCCGCGCCTCTCCGTCCTCTCTCTCTCTCTCTCTCTCCCCGCTTCTCTCTCATCTCGCATCCCCTCCGTCTCTACCTCGGCCTCCTTCTCTCTCTCTACCTCTCTCTCTCCCTCTCCCACTCCTCTCTCCCTCTCTCTCTCCTCCATCTCCTCGCCCTCTCTCCTCTCTCTTTTATATATTATATATAGATATATAATTATATATATATATATATTATATATATATATATATATATCTTACCTAGTAGTCAGAACGCACTTATCCGCCTACTATGCAAGGCCCAATTTGCCTAATAAGCCAAGTTTTCCAGGATATTGTTATTCGTCTTCCTAAGCTACCTAACCTAACTTTTTCGGGCTACCTAACCTAACCTAACCATACCGATAAAGATAGGTTAGGTTAGGTAGGGAGTGGTTAGGTTCCGGTCATATATCTACGGTTAGTTTTAACTCCACACATAAAAAAAAAAAA
>WNGS01052365.1:15982749-15995516 GCA_020271785.1 Procambarus virginalis
AGGGTATGAGGACACAGGCAAGGTATGAGGACACAGGCAAGGGTATGAGGCACAGGCAAGGGTATGAGGACACAGGCAAGGGTATGAGGACACAGGCAAGGGTATGAGGACACAGCAAGGGTATGAGGACACAGGCAAGGGTATGAGGACACAGGCAAGGGTATGAGGACACAGGCAAGGGTATGAGGACACAGGCAAGGGTATGAGGACACAAGCAAGGGTATGAGGACACAGGCAAGGGTATGAGGACACAAGCAAGGTAGAGGACACAGGCAAGGTATGAGGACACAGCAAGGGTATGAGGACACAAGCAAGGGTATGAGGACACAAGCAAGGGTATGAGGACACAAGCAAGGGTATGAGGACACAAGCAAGGGTATGAGGACACAGGCAAGGGTATGAGACACAGGCAAGGGTATGAGGACACAAGCAAGGGTATGAGGACAGGCAAGGGTATGAGGACACAGGCAAGGTATGAGGACACAGGCAAGGTATGAGGACACAAGCAAGGTATGAGGACACAGGCAAGGGATGAGGACACAGGCAAGGTATGAGGACACAGGCAAGGGTATGAGGACACAAGCAAGGGTATGAGGACACAAGAAGGGTATGAGGACACAAGCAAGGGTATGAGGACACAGGCAAGGGTATGAGGACACAGGCAAGGGTATGAGGACACAAGCAAGGGTATGAGGACACAGGCAGGGTATGAGGACACAAGCAAGGGTATGAGGACACAGGCAAGGGTATGAGGACACAGGCAAGGGTATGAGGACCACAAGCAAGGGTATGAGGACACAAGCAAGGGTATGAGGACACAAGCAAGGTATGAGGACACAAGCAAGGGTATGAGGACACAAGCAAGGTATGAGGACACAAGCAAGGGTATGAGGACACAAGCAAGGGTATGAGGACACAGGCAAGGGTATGAGGACACAAGCAAGGTATGAGGACACAGGCAAGGGTATGAGGACACAGGCAAGGTATGAGGACACAGGCAAGGGTATGAGGACACCAGCAAGGGTATGAGGACACAGCAAGGGTATGAGGACACAGAGTAGATAGTGCCAATGAACTACCATTTGATGTTGATGGAAGCTGGTTGTAAAACCAGGGGTTTGGGCGGGGGGCAAAACGCCAGGCGGATTTTTTTTCCCAAAAATTTTTTAGACAGATTTTAGGACAGTGGGACGCTCTCCTCTTCATCACTGACACACAGGACGAAAACTAGAGGATTTGTTTTGTGTGTCGGTGGTAATGGCCTCCATTATTGCGCTAGGTGACAGCTGGCAATTACCGAACGTGGATGCATCGTCAGAGGCGCGTGAGGGAGGCTCTGAAGGTGCTGACGAGAGGGTCACCAGCTGCAGGTCATCACTCTCTATACTGCTCTGACCCTTGGTAAACTTTATAGTCAACAGCGACCTACACGCAACAGATATCGAAGACTATATATCCCTTGCGTCTATATAGATATATGAGTCTTCAATATATAAGACTGGAGAGTGGTAGGAAGAGTCTCTGGTGGACTATAGTCACAGAGGACCTAGAGAAGGTGTGCTGTAGCGAGGGCCGCTGGTGACAGGGACGGGTGGTCCCTGAGGGTGCAAGACGGTTCCATTCCCTCCATTCACCTGGGCTTTAGGGGATTCGAACCGTGGACCGCATGTGTGTGTGAGGTCGAAGCTCTCTTGGTGCACTACGACCGAGAGCCGAAGAGCGGAGGGTTCGGGCGGCGAGACCTTCAACAGTTCTAACGTCTAAGCGTATTTTTTTAGCAAGCGAGTGATGTTTGGTGCTAGCGTGCTCTCACACTTGAACAATCTAAGTGTCCAAGTGTTGAATAAGATCATTGGAATGTCAAGTGTCAAGACTGTCTGATAATCACTCCAATGCGTGTTCAAGAGGACTGTTCGGGCAGCATCACGAGTGCTCCGGTCTAGTGTATGGACATAATCTTCCGGACACAACCTCAACAACTCCTTCATTTTAAGCACATGTTTCTGTCCCAGGCCAACTGGACACTTCCCACACGCCTCCACTTTATGTTTGTCTACATTTACAATAATAATAAAGTGCAATGCATTCACATATTAAGTCCATTGTCTGTGTCGATCATTACAGTGAATATCTGTGCGAATGTGGGGGATGTGTTTTTATTTGTGTATATTATGGTAAGTATGTTCCCCAAGTTTTAGTGCCTGCATGAATGGCCAGCTCTTACGAGTCTGGTAACTGTTCTCAGATTGCTGTTAAGGAGATGGTTAACAAAAATTCAACTGATTTGAGTTGCTTTATTCACTACGTGTTGATAAGTAAAGCACAGGGGCCACACTTTGCATATTTATCTTAAGCAATATTTCCATGTACGTAGAAACGTCGTCGTCCCTTCACCTTCTAGTGTGTGTGGTCTGGTCAACATACTTTAGCCACGTTATTGTGACTCATCGCCTGCACATGTACGTAGAATTTCAGCGCCATGGTCGCCTTTAAATATTAATGTAATATGTAGATCAAGCCATGCAAGGGCAACTCCTCTCAGTGGGTGAGAGGCAATCTCTGATACGCCAGTCCACACTGGAGATTAGATAGTGGCCCTCTCCCTACTTTTGCTAGATTTATTTGCAGTTCCGCTTGCACTCTGATGTCCGTTGCTCACTGGATCTGGTGCAAGCGCGGGGTGAACCATCGCTAGAGACATGGTGTTGTTGGGTTAGATTCAGCTACTGGGAACCAAAAGTTGCAAGTAGCACGGGCTATGGTGAACCCGTAGTGGACTTACCTGGCACAAGAGCGGGGCTGTGACTGGAGACATATTCATATGTCGCTCAGATATGCATTGTCCATACATATATGCCTTAAGCTATATATACACAAGAGGTAACTTTGGTATCAATAATGACACGTAAATGCCTGATCATAATATATGTATATATATGGTTAAAAGAGTCTTCTGCTTTTATATTCTGAGTACAGACAAAATATGTTCATTATTATTCGTCTGTTGATTATTATTCGTCTATTATTCGCCAAAATATTCGTCTGTTGTAGCGGCGTCTACCAGAGTCCTCGCAGAGAAGGGTATAAATGTTTACCTTTGCCAGCTGGGCAAATGGTTGGAGAAACATTCAAGCAACGTAACTACAATATCACGACAGGGAGAGAACCTCTGAATGCACAGTTTTGTCATCCAACATTTAAGAGACCAGAGGCATCCAGTTCACCTAATGCAATCTGTCCTTTCAAAACAAAAATGTATTTGTTATCAGTCTGCCTTAACAAAGCGTTTGGCGTTAGTAAAAACGCTTGATATAAGGATTTAAGATTCTTAAGGTTTTAAGAACACTATAATTCTTTGAAGCAGTCTACGAAATTAAGTGTTCATGTACATGTCGTCCAAGGTCGTTCACAGACAAAATGATCGCATCTTTTACCAAAGAAAAGCCGTAAATGGTTCCGAAGTTTCTTTTAAGGAGCTCACTAAATGTAAAACATTTGGGCGTGTTTCTAAAAGCTTTAATTTGTTCTGGTAGAAATTTAGCATTACACAGTAAGCGTGCCATTAAAACTTTCGGTGCGGGGAGTGTGAAGATTGTTGTCGCCAAGCCTTAAGATGCAGTCGAATGCTCTACCTCTGATTGTTGTCGCCAAGCCTTAAGATGCAGTCGAATGCTCTACCTCTGATTGTTGTCGCCAAGCCTTAAGATGCAGTCGAATGCTCTACCTCTGATTGTTGTCGCCAAGCCTTAAGATGCAGTCGAATGCTCTACCTCTGATTGTTGTCGCCAAGCCTTAAGATGCAGTCGAATCCTCTACCTCTGATTGTTGTCGCCAAGCCTTAAGATGCAGTCGAATGCTCTACCTCTGATTGTTGTCGCCAAGCCTTAAGATGCAGTCGAATGCTCTACCTCTGATTGTTGTCGCCAAGCCTTAAGATGCAGTCGAATCCTCTACCTCTGATTGTTGTCGCCAAGCCTTAAGATGCAGTCGAATGCTCTACCTCTGATTGTTGTCGTCATTGTGAGGTATAAACGTACAGGCGAGAGATGGCTGAACGATGGGTGATTGTTACGAATGGAATGAAATGATTGGATGCCCAGTGTAAGACTCGTGAGTGAGGATTGGAGCGATATGCCGTGGAGTGGATAATATGGCGGTCAAAGTGAATAATATGCGATCGGTGATGGATGAGCACAATGTTAAGAGTGCGAAGGATAGATAATAGGAGTAAGGTGCTAAAGGTGGTGGACCAGAAGAGGAATGTGAGTGAATGAAGACTGAATGACCAGAACCAAAAAAAAAAAAACATTGCCTGAGACGAGAACTTCGGTCGAACGAAAGAAAATCTCTTCAGTGGTTGAACATATCCGGATAACTTCACTTATCCGGATAACTCTTGGAGCCCCTGACCCCTTGAACCAAGACAGACCAACCAGCAAGTCGTAAATACAGAGCAAGTTCCCCTAACATCCCGCTAAATGCTCCAGAAACATTGCAATAGAACCACTTCGATACAGAGACCTGTTAGAGGGGGGCTGTACATCATATACCAAGACGTCCAACAAGCCAGTAAACTAGGCGTGAAGCCATTAGCAAGACTGTAGTACTAAAGACCGTTTACTACTGCCTTAAGATCAAGTCGCGAAACACAGAGAAGTAACCCATGGTGGCATAGTCGAGACGTAAGTGAAAAGGTATATATGGATTAGAGTAAGTTCAAATACAGTATGTTTTGCTGAGCTCTAAAAGAGGCAGTGACGCAGCCGCGAGAGGCAGTGACGCAGCCGCGAGAGGCAGTGACGCAGCCGCGAGAGGCAGTGACGCAGCCGCGAGAGGCAGTGACGCAGCCGCGAGAGGCAGTGGCGCAGCCGCGAGAGGCAGTGACGCAGCCGCGAGAGGCAGTGGCGCGTTCTAGCCGCAAGAGAGGCAGCGGTGCGTTCTAGCCGCGAGAGAGGCAGCGGTGCGTTCTAGCCGCGAGGGAGGCAGCGGTGTGCTGTAATCTCTGGAGACAATCATTGTCATCGCGGCCGGCATTAAACTAATTACCAGGCAGCTGCTGATTGGCTGAGAGGCTGTGTTGGGAGGTAATGCAGTTGAGCCCAAGTCAATTACATCAGCGAATCACACTTCTGCTTGGTTCCTGTTCACTAACTCCTCGATTATTGCAGTTCACATCAAATTATGTGAATTACTTAATTTGATGTTTATATATATATATATATATATATATATATATATATATATATATATATATATATATATATATATATATATATATATATATAATTCGCACATTTTATAGTGGACAATCCTCCGCTCATTTAAAGATGGAAGGAACACACCCATTAGCGGAATCTAACCCGTCTTCAGACAAGGTCCATTCCATTCAGCGGTCGACCCCACAGACGCATTCATCCTTTTTAACTTGCTGTTCATTCAAAGCTGAACTTTTCTCAAATATAAATTAATATTATTATATATTAGCATATTTGTGGATATTTAGGCACTTGTTAGGTTAGGTGTTTAGGTTCTGTTGGCGATTATTTGTATTTGTAGTACGTGGGTGAAGCATTTACAGCGTTGTGGTTCGAACACCAGTCGTCAGTGAAGCACTTGTTCCGGAAGTGTTCGAACGCCATCAGTTGTAAGTCGTGTGTAAACTGTTTTTCATTTATAAACACCTGCGGGTTTGGCGGGTGGGTGGAATGGACTCTGGGGCTTTGTTTAGAGAACAGGCTACGGAATCAGAACTTATGCTTCAACTCTGGCAGCTGCCTCATTTTATAAGTTTTATCAAACTGAGAAATATAATTATCCCATTTCTCATTCGAGCAGCACTCTGCGCCGCGTCGCCTCTCACTCAATCCTCACAATCATGAGAGAATCATTTTGCCATCGATGATTGTGGTCATTGTGAATCATCACAATCATTTTGCCCGAAACGATATGCGTGCTAGTGGCTTTACAAGATTGTAATTTCAACTTAAACTCTATGTTCTCTCAACCCCAAATGTACTTTCTTGTATATAAATAAATAAATAAATAAGAAACATGTCGGCATCTTCAGAAGCTGGAATATCCTCACTACTATCAATATAATTTATCCCATAATGACCTCACTATTAATCTCGCGCTGGGAAACTTAATTAGGTGCCGTGGAAATTTACGTAATATTTTTTTTAGATTTAAACGTCTATTTTCAGGAGATTCGTATTTACCGTTTATAAAACTAATCTTGTTCCGAGTTTGCCCAGAGAAGATTGGGAACATCAAGACTGTAAAGCCACTGTTATAATACTAGTTAATAGACGGAACTATGTGCTGTTAATGGCTATTTTCTCGTTATTTAACAAATATTTCTTCTAAGATATGATTGCCCTGAATTCAAAAAGCTTCAGGAGGGCCGTTCTGTTGTCAATTTTGGTGTCCCGACCGTCCAAGTGGTTGGAGCACCATTCCTTCCCCCCGTCCCATCCCAAATCCTTATCCTGACCCCTTCCCAGTGCTATATAGTCGTAATGGCTTGGTGCTTTCCCTTGATAATTCCTTCCTTCCTTTCCAAACTTGTCTAGCGTTATTTGTTTCTCAAGTTACACTTTTAAAACTTTTCTTGCTACATTTGAAGTGATTGTTTTCCTTGTTCGACAGTCCATGGTCAGTCAGTGAGATAGGCTTCTCGGTTAAACTGGTGTAACGCACGTTTATGTTACGTTGTTGGGTAGATTAGATACACAGTGTTTAGTGAGTTTCATATTTATTTAGTAGTCCTGGATACAGCAGTGTCGTAGACGTTGAGACGAAGCCTGGAGCAGAGCAGAGAGCTGAGTGTGGCCGGAGTCGTGGAGCTCTATGTGGGAGAGCGTGGCGGCTCGATTAGGAATTGCGAGTGTGTGAACTCGGGGAGCGAGAGCGTTGTAGCTGGATGCGGTCGTAGTCTGCTGTCTGCTCTGTGTCGAAGCTGTAGCGTCTTGGGTCGACTAACACTGCCCAAGCCGAGTACTACATTCTTGACTGGAGATTGTACTGTCTTCTATTCATCATATCGTTGCTTATGGTGATTACACCTCAGCTCCCTCCAACAAGGGGAGGAGAGTATTGGGGAAAGGCTTGTAGCTTCTGTAATTAGTTATGCTATGAAGATAATGAGATAATGGAGCGAGTATAAGATTCACTCGCTACACCGGCTTGATCAGTAATAGTAGACTCTCACAAGTTAGGTCAAAGTTAGCTTCTACTGACTCTCGCAAGTCAGGTCAAAATTAGCTTCTATTGACTCACAAGTCAGGTCAAAGTTGGCTTCTACTAACTCTCACAAGTCAGGTCAAAGTTAGCTTCTATTGACTCTCACAAGTCTGGTCAAAGTTAGCTTCTATTGACTCTCACAAGTCTGGTCAAAGTTAGCTTTGATCGACTATCACGAGTCAGGGCAAAGCTACCGTTTACCAACTCACAAGTCAGGTCTAAGGTAGCGTCTACCAACTCGCGAGTCAGGTCAAAGGTAGTGTCTGGGTGCGTACACATCAGTATGGACATCATTTGGGCTCTAGCCTCACGCTACGAGGCAGATGCCTCAACACAATTACCCATAAACACGAAGTTTTGCGCAATTAATGAGAGGAAAAAGTTCTCGAGATTATTTACGTCTTCTTAATGGTCAGATTAATTAACACACCCAACCTTTACACTAAATTAATTATTAATTATCATTAATTATCTGCAGGAAAGGGGAAATTTGTGGTTCATTAGCGTTAAGGAAGTATATTGATAAGAAATGGATTTAGTCACTTTGGAGATCAAATTACAACAGTTAAGTAGTTATTTTGATCATTTGGTAGTAATGACGGGTCAATACTCATTCCGTGACGTCACGTGATGTTTATACAATCACCACTATCCCTAATGAACCTGTGCCAGGTAAGTTCACTACGGGCTCACCATAGCCCGTGCTACTTGCTCCGCTCCTGTGCCAGGTAAGTCCACTACGGGCTCACCATAGCCCGTGCTACTTGCTCCGCTCCTGTGCCAGGTAAGTTCATTACGGGCTCACCATAGCCCGTGCTACTTGGAACATTCTCAAGTCGATTGTGTCATAATCGACTTAAGAATGGTCCAGGACGGACCGAAACGTCGTCGTCCCTTCACCTTCTAGTGTGTGGTCTGGTCAACATACTTCAGCCACGTTATTGTGACTTCTCGCCCGCGAAGCTGGCGTTCTTCAAGCACTCCCCCCCCCCCTAGTACAGTTCTTAACGAGCCACAAGAGTCATCAGGACGGAAGAGCTGATCTAGCGAACTATTACTCTCCTTGAGACATCACATCCAAACTGAGACATCACTTGTGGTGTTAATGAGACGAAGACTCTGGTGATGTCCCCCAGGGAGTGGCCTTAGCGTACCAATGTTGTTCTCTTGATGTGAGCAGCGGTGAATAGCCATATCGACCCTCTGGCCGGCTCGTTAAAGATCTAATGAAGCCGCAGTATCGGCTCCTTAGACTCATTAGCACCACGCAAAACTTGGAGATTGTGAGACGTAACCTGGCAAACTATGGCACCCTATGTTGATGAGAGAGAGAGGGAGGGAGAGAGAGGGAGAGAGAGGGAGAGAGGGGGAGAGAGGGAGAGAGAGGGGGGACAGGGGGGAGGGAGAGAGGGAGAGAGAGAGAGGGGGAGGGAGGGAGGGAGGGAGGGAGGTAGAGAGGTAAAGAGGTAGGTAAGCTCGGTGTTGACAAATGAGTGTTGAACTTATAAGGCCTTGGCTATGCGATTTTCTTTTTTATTAATGTTGGTCGGGATCGTGTTTATTTTAATTATGTTTTTCGGGACTATTATTATTTCCTTCCATTTTGTGGGCCGTTGGAAATAAATATAGAAGAGCTTATGACAAAAGAAAACACCTCTTCACCGTAAGGGTAACTAAGGAAAATAAACTTGATACTGAATTGTCAGTGATAAACTCGATTCACGAATTCAAACGTAGATTTATCAGAACCCAAGAGTATATATGGGTGGCAGTACATCAGTTCGCTGTTGTCACGGGAACAAGGAGCTGAAGCTCAACCCCAGCACACACACACACACACATATCAGCGAGTCCAAGCATCTCATACATCTCGGGAGACGTGACGGGAGACATCTCCTGTCCACGAGACTAACCATAACCCGTGCTTCTTGCCCAGCTCCTGTGCCAGGTAAGTTACGGGCTCACCATAGCCCGTGCTACTTGGAACTTGTTCCGAGTAGCTGAATCTATAACAACAACAACAACAACAACATCTCATACACCTCACCTTCACCCACATGCATAACACAAAGGACATGCAGGAGTCATAAACACACACACACACACATTTACTTACAAGCTTTCCCTCGGTAGTCGACACACAGGTCAAAGATGTAAAGTTTAAAGTGTGCAGCACCTGGGGTATGAAGCCGCAGCTTGGAAGGCTGAACCTTCTGACGCCGTCTCTCACATTTCCTATACATGCAAATTCAGCCTCGTTGGTGCCCCTCTCGGCACCAGGGAGAAAGGGTGCTCTTGGGACTTATTTCAGCAGGCGAGATGTATAGTGGCATTAGTACGTGTCGTCCTTGGCTCGTTTCTTTTTTAACGTACGTGTGCGTGCGTGTATTTACTGTTTGTATCTGCAGAATCGAGCTATTAGCTCTTGACCCCGCCTTTCTAGCCATTTTATTTTCCTCTTATGTCTACTACATATATTATCTCTAACACTCACTAACACACATCCCCCAGGAAGCAGCCCGTAGCAGCTGTCTAACCTCAGGTATCTATTTACTGCTAGGTAAACAGGAGCATCAGGTGAAAGAAACTGCCCATTTGTTTCCGCCTTGGCCGGGGATCGAACCCGGGCCTTTGGACTACGGCACCCGAGCGCTATTCACTCAGCCAAGCGCCCCTCACGTGTTTGTGTGTGTGTGTGTGTGTGTTTGTGTGTGTGTATGTGTGTGCTCTTGCGGGGTTGAGCTCCGGCTCTTTGATCCCGCCTCCCAACTACCAATCAACTAGTGTACAGATTCCTGAGAGTATTGGATTCTATCATATTTATATTTGAAACTGTATATGGAGTCAGCCTTCACCACCACTACTTCCTAATGCATTCCATTTATTAACTATGACACTGAAAAAAATTCTGTGGCTCATTATGAACCCCAGTACCTAGTTTTCACCTGTGTCCCCTATTGCGAGTACCAACCGTGTTTAATAATGTCTTTATTGACTTTGTCAATTCCGCTGAGAATTTTGTATGTGGTAATCATATCCCCCCATACTCTTCTATCCTCCACCGACCTGAGGTGCAATTCACGCAACCTTTCCTCATAACTCATCCCTCGTAGTTCTGGAACTAGTCTTGTGACATACCTTTGAACCTTCTCCAACTTTGGTTTATGCTTGACAAGGTATGGACTCCAGGCTGGAGCTGCATACTCCAGGCCTGATCTGACATATGTGGTGCACAAGGTTCTAAATGAATCCTTACGCAAATTTCTAAAGGCAGTTCTGGTGTACTTAGAGTTTGCAAGAACAAGCTGCAGCTCTAGACTTGTCTAAGTGTCGGTCAAGACGTCGACAAGCATTAGATCAGGTCGACAGAGCATATGAAGGCTCTGATACACAACTGGCTCTTGGCTCGTCCTGTTCCTTTCCTGTTAGTTACTTAACATTCAATTTCGTTTACTCCTTATGGGTATAAATATTTAGTTCGTCAAATAAATAAGTCTGCAATGGCAGGCTTCATATGAGGTGATTGTAGAGGTAACAGCTTGCAATTTCAGTAGGAACACCGATGACATTCCTAATGAATCTTAGTCATAGTTTAAGAGAGAAAGTTCAAGAAAGACAACCTCCGAATCATAGCACTTCAGTACATGAATGTTAACTAGAATTGAGAAGCATAATATTACGACTCGCTGATCTCTACCGAATCCCAACACTGACTCTCTCTCTCTCTCCGTCTTCTCAGTCAATCCCATCTTATGGGCTAAACACAAATTCATATAATTACTCAGATTGACCAAATCATGGTAAGTTAATACTGTTATTGAACGCTGCCATATAGATATATCGAGTGTAATTTCGCCACACTGTTATTATTTGTCATGACTCTTTGCAGACGCTGTAACAAGGCGGAGGGTAGTTGAGGTGTTATTATGGCCTTAGACTGATACTCAAGTTCAAGTACGTTTATTTAGACTATAAAAATACATCTCAAAGGGATAAAGTAGCTTAGGCTATTTCTACCCTCCTGAAATACTCAAGACAATTGGCGGGAGGTGAGCCAATAGGAGGCGGCGGCTCCACTACACCGAGGTAATGTTTACCTTGGTCATCGAGGCAGTCTCAGTCTCGGAGCCGTTGACTCGTGGGAAAACAAGCTTCTTTCTTGCTCCGACCGGTGCAAGAGTCGCGTGTGCTCCCCAGCCACTTACCCAACCACTTGGGCTGGACGGTAGAGCAACGGTCTCGCTTCATGCAGGTAGGCGTTCAATCCCCGACCGTCCATAAGTGGTTGGGGCACCATTCCATCCCTCGTCCCATCCCAAATCCTCATCCTGACCCCTTCCCAGTGCTATATTGTCGTAATGGTTTGGCGCTTTCCCTTGATAATTCCTTCCTTCCCCAGCCACTTGCTCTGGACGGTAGAGCGACGGCCTCGCTTCATGCAGGTCGACATTCAATCCCCGACCGTCCAAGTGGTTAAGGACCGTTCCTTCCCCCCGACCCATCCCAAATCCTTTCCCTGACCCCTTCCCATTGCTATATACAGTAGTCATAATGGCTTGGCACTTTCACCCTGATACTTCCCTCCCTTCCCCAGGCTGGCAGATATTATCGTCCAAGAAGAATGTTTCAGTATATATATTTGGGAAGGTTGTCTTCGACCGCGTTACAAATGAACAGATGATCTGGTGTAAGATTTGCGAGGTGCAGGATGGGATTCCCGTCCGATCAACACTTACGATGTACTACAAGAACTCTACACTATGCGCGTAGGTGGGTAGTGGACGTACTGTCATATTTACGCCCAGGTAGATGTATAAATATTTATGCTGAGGTGAAAATATTGTTGTTATAGATTCAGCTACTCGGAACAAGTTCCAAGTAGCACGGACTATGGTGAGCCCGTAGTGGACTTACCTGGCACAGGAGCGGGGCAAGTAGCACGGGCTATGGTGAGCCCGTAGTGGACTTGCCTGGCACAGGAGCGGGGCAAGTAGCACGGGCTATGGTGAGCCCGTAGTGGACTTGCCTGGCACAGGAGCGGGGCAAGTAGCACGGGCTATGGTGAGCCCGTAGTGGACTTACCTGGCACAGGAGCGGGGCAAGTAGCACGGGCTATGGTGAGCCCGTAGTGGACTTACCTGGCACAGGAGCGGGGCAAGTAGCACGGGCTATGGTGAGCCCGTAGTGGACTTACCTGGCACAGGAGCGGGGCAAGTAGCACGGGCTATGGTGAGCCCGTAGTGGACTTACCTGGCACAGGAGCGGGGCAAGTAGCACGGGCTATGGTGAGCCCGTAGTGGACTTACCTGGCACAGGAGCGGGGCAAGTAGCACGGGCTATGGTGAGCCCGTAGTGGACTTACCTGGCACAGAGGTGAGAAATTGTGTACTGTGTAAATAGTAAAAAAAATGGGAAGAACAATTATAGTGGCAGAGACAAAAACAAGTGGTAGATTATGGTGTAACCGAGTGACGGGAGTCACAATATTACCACGTCAGTGGGTTGGACTTTAACATATTCCGTAT
>WNGS01052365.1:16006479-16035542 GCA_020271785.1 Procambarus virginalis
CACTAGCCTATAGTGCAAACAGCCGCCAACAGGTTGCATCCCCGAGCTTCCTGGCTTCTACTTGGTGGCCGCCAGTCAGCCTGTCGCTGATATCAGCATTGCAACATTTGATCTTCCAGAGTTGCTGTTCCCACTTTTCAAGATAAGCACAAGCCATCCTTTGGACTCTTATCCTGTGGGGGCCATTTGCTTTTATATCATTCCTAGCCTTTGGGATTTACTTCACCACTATGTTTCATAGGCTGCACTTCTTGCATGGACTTGGTTTAATCTGCACTATGAGCTGCATATGTTTAGGGCTGCGTTCTCCAAGTGTTCATCGAGTGTTGCCCCTGCACAGTCAAGAGTACCTTCTCCGGTGTTTTCAGGAATTCGCCCCCAAGAGGCCAGCCGCTCGGATGGAAAGTCTCACCCTTGGTAGTGTACGAGTTGTCCTCTGAAGGAACTTGCAGTTGGGGACATTCTATTTGTTGTGGGGGTGTACTAAGGCACATCCTTTATTTATACTGCATTCCATAAATGCTCTTTACAGTCATGTATGTTCAATTCAGTTCATATGCTGTGTTCAGTGTTTTTTGCAAATATGCTAGTTCCTGAGTTTCCTACTTGGTTAGTCGCCTTCAGGCCATGGCTGAAGGCAACTTCCCTGCAAGTTTGTGATATAGCTCATAATGGACCAACCTGTAAAGCCTGCTCTCACTATATGCAAGATTTAAGGGTGCTGCTCAGTCTTGTTACATGTTGTCTTCGCCACGCTGCTTGCTGGGTTGGTGACACCTTTAACTCCAAGTCCTGTGATGTTTGTGCTCTCTTAAGCCCCCATATTATCAGAGCCTGCCTCAAAACAGGAGGCTTATCAGGCCGCTGACATTTTGCCAGCATTTTTGTTCCACTTTCATGGTTCCTGGCATGGTGCTTGACTGGATGTCCTTGATTTAGAATGGTTGATGAATTTTAGAGCCGGTGTGTTCTGGTGGTCGTTGCTACCTATGTGCCACCACCTTCCACTAAGAGACTGTGTGTATCATCTGTTGTGGTGGTCATCGCTACCTATGTGCCACCTGTGTATCATCTGCTGTGGTGGATGTGCTGTTTGTCAAACTGTTTTCCTTGTTTCCCCTGTTCCTAAACTTATTTGTTCCAGGTTGTCGGAAGTGTCATACGAGTGAGCTAGCCTGAAATCTACCCCTTGAGTCTACAGTGATGTTCATAAGGTTGCAGCTTTGGCCATTGTCTTTGCTAACATGTCATTGGCCAATATTTGGGTTCAGGGATTTTGGAGGTCTAACAGGGCCTTGGTATTTTAGTCAGTGCTGCTGGTCTTAATCCGGTTGGTATTGCCCTGGGCTGGGTTTTCAGTCTTGGCATTTCCTCTTTGACTTTGCAGCTTACTTTCTGGATGCTCTTCCTAGTGTGGATCATTGTAATAATCCCCTCCTAGCTCTCTGCCTCGTTGAATGAACCAGGTTCTGATTGTGGTTCCTGATAAGCTAAACAGGACTCCTATGACAATATGACTTGGTAGTGGGAAGCTGTCTCAGCGATATAGCTATAAGGAGCCACCAGGGTTCTCACCTAAAAGAGGCACTTAATTACATTCATTGCTCTTTTCCAGTTCTTTATTGAGAGTCTTATATATATATATTGCCTTACATTTAGGAGAAAGTGTCCCAGTAAGGAAGTGAGGAGAGTATCAGATGTAATTATTACTATTACTCTATTCTGGTCAAAATCATGTTCTAGGTCAACTGGTATTGTTACAATTACAATACAGGTGGTATTGTAATTGACCAGACTAATATTACAGCCTTACAAGTGATTCGTTCCAATTTACTTTAATTTGTGCACAAAGATATACAATTGTCAAAATAATTTTATTATGAAATGTGATTCATTATTGATACAGTAGTGTGCAAAATTAGCTCAATTTGCTGCATCATGTAATAGATTGTTTGACGAGTGTGAAAAGGGCAAGTGGAGGTGCCCGGAAATTAGTCTTATAATTTGGATCCATGTAATCAGATTCAGTTTCAGTTGGTTTTGCAAATAATAAAGTCCAGTGTGGGTACTGGAACAATACACATGTTTCAGCTACCAACACCGCAGTTAATTGTGAGGGACACTAGGCATTGCATCACAAATATGCTACTTTTGGAAAGAATTGGCTCATTAAACATTTCAAAGGGAATTTGTATAACTGAAGAACTTGATACCGGTGAATAATTAGGTAGGTAAATATGGTTCGTGTCACTTTTTCCCACACTTGGTAATTCCTATCTCGGATACTGTTGCCATTCATTACAAAAATAACAAATTAGTACAGTTGGCATGAGGTTAATGCAGATCCAATGTGTAACTTAGCACTAAGCTTCAGTGGATGCTGTTATGCTCAAATCTATTACTGTGATTAAATTAAAATATTGCTCTTGTGCACAGGTTTCCAGCATCCTCCATTGCGTGGTGCAAGTTCAACGCAAATTCCTCTTTGCATCTTTTTTGATGTTATAATGTGTAATTTAGTATGCAGATGTATTATATGCTAATAAAATCAACCATTTAAAAATGCAGCCATTTTAATCAGTGATACCTAATAATTAAATTAGTAAATGTAACTTTTGAAAAGTAATATGAAGAGAAGAGCAGCAGGAAATCATGGGAGGCCTATAGGCAAGGTGCAGGAGCATTTGTATTAGTCTGGTATGTTGGAGGATGTGAAATAATGCAGAACCATTTGCGAGGTCAAATAGCAAGTAAATCTAATCTTGTAAAACACAAGGTTCCAACATTCAGGAAGCCTTCTGTGAATTTGGGAAGTATGAGGGAATGAAAGAAACTGAACTGAGCGGTTCATATCCCTTAGGTGGCAAGTGGATGAATGGAGAATGGAAACCTCATTATTCAACAGTAATGAGGAAAAGAAGATAAAAGGCATGTGAAACATGACATGGGTAGAGAGGCATTACATAGGACCAGGAATGAGTACATAAGAATCAGAAGGGCAATAGAGCAGCAGTTTGAGAATGCTCGAACTGCTGCAAACTGCTTTTGCCACATTGCAGCAAAAGTAAAGGGGGCCAACCTAAGCTTTTTCATAGCCTTATACAGAGGGAAAACAAGGGTAAGACCACTTGATTAGACCACACGGACAGGGAGGAACACTCTTGGAGAATGACAAAGAAGTGTGTGAAAAACTCAAGAGGTTCCAGGGGGTCTTTAAAACAGAACCAGTTTGATGTCCAAGTAGAGGTAACAATAAACAACCAGAAACGACCACTGAGCAGAATTGAATTTCATGCATCGAGGTAAAGAGATACATGGAGGAAGTGGATGTGTGTGTGTACATGTGTAAGCATTCGCAGATCTTTTAGTTTTCATTGGGTAGAATTTGTTTGCAAGTGTTAATGATTATTGTGGGTATGTTAAATTCTGAAAGTAAGATCTGTACATGTTTTATATCCTGTTCTCCCGATCCGTATTCTCTCTTGGGCCCCAGGATAAGGATTCACGGAGCATCTATGTGTCAGCTTACGAGATTTGAACCTCTTTGTTGATCATGGCAGCTAAGTCTTTATTTACATTCAGTTAACAAGATCCGAAGTGCTACGTCGATGTCGTCCTCGACTCATAGTTATTACTGTCATGGACATCCTCCTAGCACTTGTAAGTTGTTTAATACAGACTTTGCCACCATACTGGAAGAAAGAGGTTCAAATATCCTAAGTTGACACGTATAAGTGCTATAAATATAGGTCCAGACTCACGTCCTCCACAGCACCGCTCCTGTGCCAGGTAAGTCCACTACGGGCTCACCATAGCCCGTGCTACTTGGAACTTGTTCCGAGTAGCTGAATCTATAACAACAACATCATCAAGTCCTCCCTGGATAACATGCTCTTATCTATGTATTCTATGCTCAGATTTACCTGAATTTACCCAAGGGGCTATTATCTTACTAGTAGCCTCGACGAGGACAAGAAGCCGGCAGCTTGTCAAAGGTTTCCCTTCCCCTCCCCCCATTTGTTCTGATAATTTTATCCAGCTGGATTGCAAAATTTGGCAGTTTTTGACGTTTACGGCTTCGGCGGGTAGGCAGTTCCACGAGTTTATGACCTTGTGGGTGAAAAAGCCTCTCCTGTTTTCCGTCCTTCATTGTGGCTTGGATAAACATATCAATTGTGACACTAGCTCTCCACATATGTCAGTTGCTTAATTTAGAACCTGTACTTGTGGTCAGTCTCGAGCCCATTGTTTATGTGACAATATGCATTGAATTTTGTAACTAGCTCATCAAGACTGTAACTTGCTTAGCTAAATGAATGTTGGGGTTCAGTCCCTGAGCCCAATATATGCCTCTGTAACCCTTTCCACTATCGCTCACAGGATGGGTATGGGGCGCATAATAAATGAACTAAACTAAACTTGTGGAGTTTAAAACCATTGCTTCTTGTATGTGTTACATCTGACCGTAAGAAAAAATTGAGTCAATATCCTCAAAAGTGCTATGTATTTTAAAATTGTGGATGATATCAGGAAACAAGATAGATGAACTAATCGGGTGCTTATATTTGAAATACACGAAATAGAGTATTTACGAACCCCTGCACGAACTACCTCGAGATCGGTGTTCGCCTCGCCCCTGTATCCAACTTCCCCAAACTTATGAACTTATGAACTTTGTAAAATATGACTTAAGTTGTGGCGGCAAAGTTGCAGGGGCCCCTGATAAAAGCAGAGTTGGGGCGGCACTGTTGCCTTTGTTGTGCTGAAGGCAGCTCTCGTGTCAAGTCCACTACGGGCTCACCATAGCCCGTGCTACTTGCAAGTTTTGTTGCAAGTAGCTGAATCTTAAAGCTTCTGCCCGAAACGCTGCACGTACTAGTGGCTTTACAAGATTGTAAATACTATGTATTCTCACAAACCCAATGTACCTTCTTGTATATAAATCAATAAAATAAATAAATAATAAATAATAAATAAGCTCTCATGTGCCCTCCGTTAGAAGATGACGTCACTAACCTCAGGATACCTTGAGGTGCTTCCGGGGCTTATCGTCCCCGCGGCCCGGTCATCGACCTCCTGGTTGCTGGACTGATCAACCAGGCTGTTGGACGCGGCTGCTCGCCCTATCTTGGGGGGGGGGGAATATACTCTGATCAAACTTTTTGTAGTTACAAGAATTTGACAAGAAGATAAAAGAGCTAGTTACAAAATTCAGTATAAGTTGATGTGACGACTTATATTGAATTTTGTAACTAGCTCATCAAGATTGTAACTTGCTTAGCTAAATGAATTGTGGGGTTCAGTCCCTGAGCCCATTATGTGCCTCTGTAACCCTTTCCACTACCGCCCACAAGATGGGTATGGGGTGCATAATAAATGAACTACACTAAAACTAAGATAAAGGAGCTGCTAGAGTAGTTCAGAACACTGCAAACTCTTTCTACTCACGTCTCTAGTCTACTCCATAACGTTCAGACGCACAAAACATCTCATTTCATGTCTGAATTTACACGAGAGCCATTAACACTTTAGTGGTCTCAACGAGGACAAGAACCCGACAACTTGTCTGAATTTACACGAGAGCCATTAACACTTTAGTGGTCTCAACGAGGACAAGAACCCGACAACTTGTCTGAATTTACACGAGAGCCATTAACACTTTAGTGGTCTCAACGAGGACAAGAACCCGACAACTTGTCTGAATTTACACGAGAGCCATTAACACTTTAGTGGTCTCAACGAGGACAAGAACCCGACAACTTGTCTGAATTTACACGAGAGCCATTAACACTTTAGTGGTCTCAACGAGGACAAGAACCCGACAACTTGTCGAACTTTCGTCCTGATGATTTTTTTTCAAGCTGGATTTTAATATTCAGCAGTGTTTTGGTACTTACAGCTACGGCGGGTAGGCGGCTCCATGGGTTAACAACCCCGTGGGTGAAAAAAGCATCTCCTGTTCTCAGTTGACCAGACCACACACTAGAAGGTGAAGGGACGACGACGTTTCGGTCCGTCCTGAACCATTCTCAAGTCGATTCTCAATCGACTTGAGAATGGTTCAGGACGGAGCGAAACGTCGTCGTCCCTTCACCTTCTAGTGTGTGGTCTGGTCAACATTACTAATAATATTAATGCCGTGTATGATTGCTAGCATTAACTCGTTGGGTCATTTCTTTCAATCTTTTGTTCATTTGCCTTTATTCACTAGTTTGTTTTCATTAAACTTTGTTTGCATTCAAAAATGTTCCCCTTACCTCTTGTTTCACTAAACACCTTAACACAGGTATTAGGCGCACAGGCGCGTCTGGGATCCTCTCGGACGCAGGTTCGAATCCTCGTCACGGCCCATGTGGATTTGTTCACCTTAACACAGGCTTCCAACATCCTCCCACTTGCTTTAATTTACCTTTATTACTTAACCTGTCATTCTTACTTTCAGTTAATTGCTACTTTCACTCTCGCTTTCCCTCAACTCTTACTTTCAATCGCCAGTTGTCCTTTACGTTAGAAGATAATAAAGCTGCGGAAACTGCTGCTCAACAACCAGCCTCTCGAACCAAACTCTTGTACCGGAGAAAAGTTACCGCCCAGCAAATAATTGAAATGTAACGCCAATCGATTAGCACCGTGCCTTTACAAGACATAATTTGTAGATCGACCAGACCACACACTAGAAAATGAAGGGAACGACGACGTTTCGGTCCGTCCTGGACCATTTTCAAGTCGATTGTAATCAACTTGACTTGACACAATCGACTTAAGAATGGTCCAGGACGGACCGAAACGTCGTCGTCCCTTCATTTTCTAGTGTGTTGATTGGTCAACATACTTCAGCCACGTTATTGTGACTCATCGCCTGCATAATTTGTAGATCATGTATGGGATCACACACAGCCCCGCTCCTGTGCCAGGTAAGTCCACTACGGGCTCACCATAGCCCGTGCTACTTGCCCCGCTCCTGTGCCAGGTAAGTCCACTACGGGCTCACCATAGCCCGTGTTACTTGCCCCGCTCCTGTGTCAGGTAAGTCCACTACGGGCTCACCATAGCCCGTGCTACTTGCCCCGCTCCTGTGCCAGGTAAGTCCACTACGGGCTCACCATAGCCCGTGCTACTTGCACCGCTCCTGTGCCAGGTAAGTCCACTACGGGCTCACCATACCCCGTGCTACTTGCCCCGCTCCTGTGCCAGGTAAGTCCACTACGGGCTCACCATAGCCCGTTCTACTTGCCCCGCTCCTGTGCCAGGTAAGTCCACTACGGGCTCACCATAGCCCGTGCTACTTGCCCCGCTCCTGTGCCAGGTAAGTCCACTACGGGCTCACCATAGCCCGTGTTACTTGCAACTTTTGGTTCCCAGTAGATAAATCTAAAACAACAATAATATATGGGATTATTCTTCCCGAGAGACCCGCCGAGGTTGTCGCCTGGCACTGATAGCGAGGGATCTGATCATGTCGCTAGTGTTTAGCTAACTGAATCGGGGGGGATAATAGCCAATCAGTTGAACTGTCTCAGTGTCCGCTCCCTGGAGAATGGGAGGTCCTTTGTCTCCTGTCCGGTGTGAGAGGTGGGAGACGCCTGGCTCTCAGTCCTCTTGCCGAGAGGATATGGCGCTTAGAGGCGTGTGAGCCTGCATAATGCCGCCACATAACTGGTCCACGGAGAAGGGACGATCATTGTGCGCCGAACAATGGCGGGAAGAGTCACTGTTTCCTCTTACTCAACTGCTTACTCTTATGTTGCCTCTTTCCCTGTTCTCACGTTCTCTGTTTCCTTTTCTTAACTACCACCTCATTCTTTTTCCTGTCTGTTCCTACTTCTTACATTTATTCCCACGTTATATCTCCTCTTTGATTTCCCACCACTGTCTTTTTTTTATTCTCTTCCTCTTCTGTACCTTCCTATTCTTGTCATTGCTGCCATTATTTTCTCCCCTTCTTTGCCTTTCTTTCGTCAACTATTCTTACCTCCTATTCTTTGCCTCAGCCTCTCTCTCTCTCGGACAACAAAGTACCCTCCCCACAGTACTCTCTCAAGCACACTTAGTGCATTAAGATGGCCACTACTATGATAGCGACTGTGGCTGCTATAATGGAAGCCCTCTGACCTTACACTTGGAATACCTGGATGAAGTGGAACTCTGGTAATATTAAGACTGCACTTGGGGAAGCTCACAAGGTCAGGCTTCATTGCACACCAAGCGGTCGGTGCTGACCGAGATGGCCGTTGTGAAGACCTGACCTGGGGCCCGGAAATATGGTGTTTATATTCTAAAGCATTATGCGGGGGTTTCTGTTCGATAGTACTCGACATGCGGGTTTAACTAGAGAAAAAATTCTTGCCGGACAAAGTGTCGTTTAACAAGTTTGTAGCGGGAAAACTTTGTCGACCATTAAACACAAACAGGAAGTTCAATTTAAGTTAGACACTGGCGAAAGTGGAGGAATAAATTGAGGGACAGGTGACAGGTCCAGCAGGAGCAGAGGGACAGGTGAGGTGACAGGCCTAGCAGGAGCAGAGGGACAGGTGAGGTGACAGGCCCAGCAGGAGCAGAGGGACAGGTGAGGTGACAGGCCCAGCAGGAGCAGAGGGACAGGTGAGGTGACAGGTCCAGCAGCAGAGGGACAGGCCCAGCAGGAGCAGAGGGACAGGCCCAGCAGGAGCAGAGGGACAGGTGAGGTGACAGGCCCTGCAAGAGCAGAGGGACAGGTGAGGTGACAGGTCCAGCAGCAGCAGAGGGACAGGTGAGGTGACAGGCCCAGCAGGAGCAGAGGGACAGGTGAGGTGACAGGCCCTGCAAGAGCAGAGGGACAGGTGAGGTGACAGGCCCTGCAAGAGCAGAGGGACAGGTGAGGTGACAGGCCCTGCAAGAGCAGAGGGACAGGTGAGGTGACAGGCCCAGCAGCAGCAGAGTCGTGTAGGATAATGTAAGAAAATCTTCGAGGCACATGTGGAAACCTGTATTTTCAAAACTTTTTTTTAATTTCAGGGTTATTTTAGTGTCACAAGACTTATGGCGAATACAAAAAACAATTCGTAAATTAAAAAAAAATATGTATATACAAAAACAATGTTTCCTGGATGTACAGACTTTGGCGTAGACAGGTACCCACCACTAGACCAGTTCCCAGAGAGAACCCAACTGGAAACTGAACCACGACCACAAACCCACTGTCTAATGTATCCAAGAAGTGCCCCTTCTCGGCTTTTCTCATCTCCAACATTAAGCACTACCTCCAGTGGTGAATATTCTCCAAGCTGCCTCACCCCAAGCTGCCTCACCCCAAGCTGCCTCACCCTATGCTGCCTTACCCTCCATGCACACCCTACCTCCTGCCATTATTCACCCCCTCTTAGTGCTAAAGCACTGGTCGTTACTTCAGAGTGAAGGGAAGATCAGTAGGGGTAACCGTGCTAAATTTATCTGAACCAGTTCAGGTCAACAAAGTACATAAAGGCTCTACTGGAAGGCAAGACTTTTACAAGGAGTAAAGGAGCTCATTATGTATATCTGATACAAATAATAGCCAGTCATAATGCCCGTTCATTATAAAATGCAAGTTCATAAATACTCTTGCATTTGGCTAAAAAGGGGGGGGGGGTTGAGATCCAGAGATGATTGGAGCTCCGAGGGGGTTCAGAACTTCGTGTCCTTTGAGTCAGCAATCCTTAGGGCTGAGTTTGTGTTGAGCTTGTTACAGTGTCAAGGTAAGCTGTTATTACTTTGTGAGCAATTAATTGTCATTGTATATTCTGTTTCTTTGCTTTAACTATTCAAATGTTTCATGCGTTTTAAATGTATATGTTCAATTACCGTATCTATACAGTTTGGTCTTGCAACAAATTATTTATTGAATATCTGAATTCACTTGTCCTAATGTTGTTGTTCTTGTTTTAGATTCGGCTACTGGGAACCAAAAGTTGCAAGTAGCACGGGCTATGGTGAACCCGTGATGGACTTACCTGGCACGGGAGCGGGGCTGTGTGTGACTTATCCTAAGTATAGGATTCCTTATATAAATTCCTTTGTAGTTTACCTCGAGTTAGACTAGGTCAGCACTTTAGGTCACACCTAACTTTTCGCCATTCTGATCCCCTCTTAAATGTACCTCCAGCAACCTCTCACTGTCCCCTGCAATATGGTATCTTCAGACCACCAAGTTAGACAGGTTAAATATCCCAAAAGGAATCCACAGGGAAATAGCAGTTCGGTTATATAGACTATGTCTAGGTTACAGATGCAACTGGGGAACCCAGAGAGTGGGAATGCATCTTCTGCCAATCACTGTGGGAAAAACCTGCCAGAATTGATATGAGAGGAGAACTACCAGGGACTTGTATTGTACTAAATTAAAAATTACTGTATGCAAAATTAATTAAACTAAAGTCTCTAGCTAGGGTCGTAAATCCTAGCTCCTCTTTTTCCTAATGACAGACTATGGGCTGTAAGGGACAGGTGGGGGTGAATGTGAATGGAAAGGTTGATTGAAGATCCACATTCCACCTACAGACAAGTATCTCACATCAGCTTGTATTTTTGATACAAGGATAAGATTTTAATAAATTCAGTTCTATGACTGAACACTGGTTCCGTTTTAATCAGGGATTTAAACATGTACATAGTCCAGCCTAGCACCATAACTATCAACAGCCAATATTCATTTACTATAATCATAATAATTTAAACTGTGGAAGTATATTAAATGATCTTAAATGTTGTCTAAGTACTATTACTAAGTACAAGAAATTATATTCAATTAGGTTGTTAAACTTATATTACAAATAAAGATAACTAAGCAAGCAGTTGTTACTTAATTTATATGATCAAGTATTATATATATATATATATATATATATATATATATATATATATATATATATATATATACGTATATATATATATATATTATATATATATTATATATATTATATATATATATTATTATATATTATATTCATTTATATGAGAGATTCAATCAGCTAGATTGAAACTCTTTCCAGACTAGTGACACTTATGAGGCAGCGAAGCTCACGAGTGTCCAGTCCTGAAAAAGATTCAGTTGCTGCAAGATTAATAAACTTACTGAAATATGAGGCGTTGCCTCACCCTATAACCGACAGACAGACTTATTGAATATATTAAAGTTATACAAGCATACAACTGGCCAATTAATACACTAAATAACATTCATAATACTTCTCTGAATGCCTGTCTGACAATGTGCCAGACCAGATAACACCTTGTCGAGTTTAGGCACGATATTTATATCACAGCTTTGCTGTATATTGTTCTAGTAGCGTTGCTAATTGATTATGTCCTTAATTGCGGTTGCAATAGTTAGATAAGTGATGATGGTGGAGGTGGAGACAGCGATACTTTGTGTGCTCCACTCTACACTTATTTCGATATTTTCTAGGAATTTTTCCTTATAGATATATCCAGGTACTTCCCAGTTCTAGAGAGTAATCACGGTGATAAGATAATTGGATAAGTGTCTTGAGCTAATTAATGTTCGCTAAGCACCGTGACACTGTTCACTGTTTGTAAACCGCATTCTACAGATCCAGATGTATAATGAATCTGTAGATTTTGATATATTTTGTTATGATTTAATATATGAAATACATTTCTTAGATAATACTATAGATAGTGAGTAAAATTTTCCCACATCTTCCAGAGGGAAGAGAACTGGCACAGAGTTCAATACTAAGACAATGGAAACCATATGAACATTTACTATGAATCTGAATCTTGGAGTAACCACCCTGAAGCCATCAACACTGCCACTCTTCTGGTCAAAAAAAGGTGTCCAGCAGCTGGAGACTCTCGTAAATACTGTCAAGCAGTATCCTCCCCCGCGATAGTAGCCACATAGTAAGGACTGACGATTTAAATGCGAGCACAGCACGCAATATATCCTTTCACGACCAAAGATCACATACAGTCAACAAAAATCTATCACTTACGGGCTATTCATGCCCGTGCCATCTCTTGGGTGGCTTAATCTTGCTCAATCAACCTCTCATCACCTTCCTCATCACGAACTGTGGAGGAAAGTGTAGTGTATATTTGAGACATCTTATGTTGTGGAAAATATTCTCATACGACTAAACCTTTAATTTAAAATGCATAAATTATATTCTAACAATCTTGGGATTATTGAACGCGATTAAATGGTTTAAGTTATTATAGATTTAACATGAACTGGAATTAGATAGCGTTTCATACTGAAGGGCAGCGACTCTTGCGTTAGAAAATTATCATAATTTAGTTTCTTTAGTAAGTATCGTTGTATCTTACGAGTACCGTTGGGATTTCCTCCCAACGGAGGTGATTGATTGATGAAGATTAAGCCACCCAAAAGGTGGCACGGGCAGGAATAGCCCGTAAGTGGTGGCCCTTTTGAGCCATTACCAGTATAATAGATGTACTTGAGATCTGTGGAGGTGCGACTGCACCCTGCGTGACGGGAGATGTCTCCCGTTCAAACGGAGGTTCGATCCAAACCAATATATATCAGTAGTGGTACAGTATCCATATTCCCTCCCCCCCCCCATCATCCCGAGGTCTTTATGTACTTCTCAGAGCCAAAGTCTACCAGCCTGGCCCGCTGTCAGCCGTGGCATATGACCCTGACCTCCCTGACCTAGCGCTACAAGAAAATGTATTTTGGGTTTATTCAGCAAGTTTAGTTTAGTTCATTTATTATGCACCCCATACCATCTTGTGGGCGGTAGTGGAAAGGGTTACAGAGGTACATAATGGGCTCAGGGACTGAACCCACAATTCATTTAGCTAAGCAAGTTACAATCTTGATGAGCTAGTTACAAAATTCAATAAAAGTCGTCACATCAGCAATGGGTTCGAGATCGACCTCAAGTACAGGTTCTAAATTAAGCAACTGACATTCAGCAATATGCAAAAATCTTTAAATTCACCCACTATATAATTTCTCTTATATATACACACACATTTGTACTTCGCTTATACGGAATATGTTAAAGTCCAACCCACTGACGTGGTAATATGTGACTCCCGTCACTCGGTTACACCATAATCTACCACTTGTTTTTGTCTCTGCCACTATAATTGTTCTTCCCATTTTTTTACTATTTACACAGTACACAATTTCTCACCTCTGTGCCAGGTAAGTCCACTACGGGCTCACCATAGCCCGTGCTACTTGCCCCGCTCCTGTGCCAGGTAAGTCCACTACGGGCTCACCATAGCCCGTGCTACTTGCCCCGCTCCTGTGCCAGGTAAGTCCACTACGGGCTCACCATAGCCCGTGCTACTTGCCCCGCTCCTGTGCCAGGTAAGTCCACTACGGGCTCACCATAGCCCGTGCTACTTGCCCCGCTCCTGTGCCAGGTAAGTCCACTACGGGCTCACCATAGCCCTGCTACTTGCCCCGCTCCTGTGCCAGGTAAGTCCACTACGGGCTCACCATAGCCCGTGCTACTTGCCCCGCTCCTGTGCCAGGCAAGTCCACTACGGGCTCACCATAGCCCGTGCTACTTGCCCCGCTCCTGTGCCAGGCAGTCCACTACGGGCTCACCATAGCCCGTGCTACTTGCCCCGCTCCTGTGCAGGTAAGTCCACTACGGGCTCACCATAGTCCGTGCTACTTGGAACTTGTTCCGAGTAGCTGAATCTATAACAACAATTTTTCACCTCAGCATAAATATTTATACATCTACCTGGGCGTAAATATGACAGTACGTCCACTACCCACCTACGCGCATAGTGTAGAGTTCTNTATCTTGAGATGATTTCGGGGCTTTAATTTCCCCACGGCCCGGTCCTCGACCAGGCCCCCCACCCCCAGGAAGCAGCCCGTGACAGCTGACTAACACCCAGTACCTATTTTACTGCTAGGTAACAGGGGCATCAGGGTGAAAGAAACTTTGCCCATTGTTTCTCGCCGGAACCCGGGACCACAGGATCACAAGTCCAGCGTGCTGTCCGCTGGCCGACCGGCTCCCTTTACATGATAGTGCTGGGAAGACGGGACAACAAGCATGGCTCTCATTCTGTAACTACATTGATGTAATTCCCCCAACGTGCAATCCCAGCACACACACTGTAACCACAACTTAGTTTTTTACAATTGTAATTGATGCACATTGTTAAAACTGGGGTTATGAACAAATCCACAAGGGCAGTGACAGGGTTCGAAACCTACGTTCGGGAGGATCCCTGACGATCTCTACGATCCCGAGAGGATCGTCTGGGATCCTCTCGGATATAGGTTCGAACCCTCGTCACGGCCCTTGTGAATTCGTTCATTTGATGCATCATGCTATTGTTTTTCTGTGTGTAATGAAGTAAGGGCAGAAGAGGTTAGAACAGCCTATTGTAGAGCTCGGGTGCATGGGGGAGTTGTGGTAAAACCCTGGTTTGTGTCTCGGAGAGGCTGAGGACCCACTAGATCAGGATGATTTCCCGGTTGCAACTCTCTTTCCATGTCGTAGCTCAGTCGTTAAGGCAGCGTTGTGGGATCCTCTCGGACGTAGGTTCGAACCCTCGTCACAGCCCTTGTGGATGTGTTCATTTGATGCATCATGTTGTTGTAATTTCTGTGTGAAATGGGGTTATGTTGTGTGCAGGTTGGGATGTTATGATCAGTTGATAAATTCTGAAAACCCCAATTTCAGATTTTGTAGGCTTCTCTAGGATTTGGAAAGGGATCTGATCCTTCTTAAAGGGAAGCACTGTGGCTGACCCAACTGGCCTGTAACACACTAAATATTCCCCCCTCCCCCAGTTTTTCCATGTTGGAAAGTTGGGTGGGGTTAGACCCAAGTGTTTGGCCTACAACCTTTGAAACACACACACACACACACACTCCTTTTAATAATTATACTGTAATAATAATTCAGTGTGTTGGGGGACAGGCAGCCAGAGTGTATTCATACACATTAGGCTTTTATCGAAATCCAAAGAGGTTGAATTACTGACGCCGCCCAGGATGCGACCCCCACAACAAGCTGACTAACTCCTGAGTATCTATTTACTGCAAGGTAAAAAGAAATGTGCCCAATTATTTCTGTCCCGCCCGGAATTCTCAATTGTGTGTCAAAAACGAACCCGACTGTAATACCAGGACCCTTAATATATATAGATAGATTTCATACATAAAAACAATAATATAAACATGTAAAAATAACAAAACAAACGGTTATTGATGAAACTATGTACAGACTGTATAGGGTAATTCCGTGCTAAAATGTTACCCGCCCTTCCCCCATCTGGCAGCCCATGTATTGTGCCCAGAGTTGACCCCATCTCTATCCCTTGAATTTACCCACCCATGTATTTCTCCTCTTGTGGAAGAAATACATGGGGCCATACAAGTGGCAGTCCATAAACAGATTTTCGTTCCTTTCGCCAAGAACAGATTTACCTGGAATATAGGTGTAATTACATTGTAATGCAGGCTTAAATACAATACAGTACTCTCAGTTTTTGTCAGTTATGTGTAAATTGAGTTATTTCACACATGGTGAAAAGTAAAATGGCAAACATTTAAATTCCCCCTGACACAATCATTGTAGTCCTGGCCCCGACTTGTCGAGTCAATATTATGACACCACAGCTCGCAGACCAAGTCGCCTCCCTGACTTGTCAATTTCTCAGTGTGCATGAAACCCTCGAAAACAAGTTTTCCACATGCAAATGTATAATTTTATAAGATTTTTCTTCTTCTTTTTCCCCACACAGGCAGAGAGGTGCCCTTGATCATAGCTGCACCTCAGGGATAAGTTTGGAATCATGGCACTTTGTGAAAATGGCGATGTGAGTGAAGATAGAATTAAGGGTAGGCACAACTATTGTATGATATTAGGAAGGGAAAGAGAAATACATGCAACACCATCACTGTATAGTTATTTAGGGTTAGGTTATATGTACAGAATTTAAGTACAGTATTGCAGTGTTCAGGAGTTAACTCACCAAGGTAATTTTTACTCTTATTGTCATTCTATTTTTTTATTTCTATGAAAATGCTGCCATGACAATGTAAATTTTATGTTCATTATATTTGGAAATACAAATTAAGTTTGTGGAAAAAAAAATAGCCATTTTGTTAATTATCTTTACGTGGTGTAAGAATTTGGGCAATTCTAATCTCCGCTTGATTCAGATCAGGGTCACGCTCATGTGATCTGAATTAGCAAGCTTAGATGGAACGTTTATGAAGTACTTTTTGAAATTGGTAAATTATGCTGTGATAATTTAGAAACTACTACAGTTGAGCAGTGACTAATTTTCAAATGCACAACACATTTACTGTTTCATGGGGATGTTATTAGGTAAATTTCTCTGGTCTTACTGCCAGAATTTCAATTCTATTAAGGCATTTCTTGTATGATGTTTTGGTAAAAAAAAATTCTAATGTTAAGTAACTTTGGTATGCAAAAATACTACTTTTTGTAAGCATTGGAAATTCAAAAGCTCTTGTATGATAAATATGTTGTTCATGGAAGGAATTCATTTCTTTATTATTCTTGTGAAGTTATTCAGTGCTAAAACGAAGTTTCATATATTGATCTGTAGGCATTTTTATTTAATGTGGTTTATAATTTGTTGTGATTACTACTATTGTAACAGTACAGTACTGTATTTACATTTATTTCTCATAATCCCCCTTGGTAGCTTTCTGGTACCTTAGGTCATAGAATTACCAAGCCCTAAGAACTGCACCAAGCCTCTTGAGGCTGTTGTTGACTTACTAGGATCACACTTAGCCCAAAATCACACTATTTCAGGCGAGTTGGGGATCCTTGATATCATACCATGGGCACAGTGTCCATTGACTAATGTTAATTCAGTGTTGAATTAGCATTACTCTTGGATATTGTGCAAACTCAGTAGATCTATGAAAAAGTGAGACATTTTGTGAAAAAGGATAGACAAAGCAAAATGAACAACTGTTTGTAAGAATAAAATGAATGAAGAGCAAAATGAGGCAACCAATCATTGCCATGGGTGAACAACTCAAACACTAATACATCTGGCTACCACCATATGGCAGCCCAGGTCACTCCGTGTCCTGGCCAGCGACAAGCCTTCTTTACTTGCCTGGTGTAGTATAGGTCCAATGGCCTCTACAAAGACCCCTATGCTGCTGATATATTCAGCCAAGTGGTGGCTGATTTACCCTGAAGGTATCATTTCTTCCAGGGCCTTTGCTCTTATATTGTATAATTTGAGCTTCACAATTGTGTTTAGTACCATCCAAATTATGCATTCTGTGGCTTTTTGGGGAGCTTTGACTTTGGGGTTCAAAGTTTCCCATTCTTGGTGCCCATTTTGGGATTCTCCTGCTCCACTAGTTAACCCAACCTCAGTGGGGTTTTTGGTTTCTCTAAGAGAAGTCCCAGTTTCAATTGTTTCTTTCTCTCTTGTGTGTAGTATATGGTACTGTACTTGTTCTCTGCGGTGATATCTGTGTTAATGTACACTAGTTAGCCATGTGCTAGCATGTATTGTGCCAGGCCTTGATTTGTGTGTTTTTGTATCTTGCACCTAGTTCAAAAGCAATGGAATAAGTGTAGATTCAAGAAAAATCTATGTAAATACTGGTTTGGAAATAGGGTTGTTAATGGAACAAACACAATGGATGGAACTTGGCAACATAATAGACATGCGATTGCTGGATTGTTTCGAGCATAGGTTACACATATATATGAATGAGCTTCGGTGTGTGTATATATATAGTAGTTGCCTCCAATGTACCAATGAGCCGCCTTCAGTTGTCTTTATTTTTATGCTCTTCCCAGGTGTGCACTGGTCTTCTTAAGTGATTTGTCCTTGTTTGTGGCTTCATGTGCCTTTGCTCCCCTTTCAGCTGGTACTAGGGAGCCACTGAGGAGGGCTATTCAAGAAATCAAGCAGTGAATGTAATGAAAGGTACCATTCTGGTGTGCTCTTTAGTATCTCCCCATCCTGTTCGTTTCTTTCCCGTGAGGAGTTTTGGGGTTCCAGTACTGTGTGGCTCACGAGTGAGGTGGATGGATGACTAAGTAGCCAAGCATATTAGGGGCCAGGATAGTTCATTCATAGCAACAATCAGTTGCCTTGTTTTCCTCATGGTAATTTATTTCTTGAGAGCAGAAGCTACTTTGGTTGTGCTTGTGCTTTATGGGTTTTTTATTGGTTTTAGACAGATTTGAATCCCCAAGCTCCCAGTAGGTCTGTGTACTGGGTTTCAGAGGCCTAGTGTGATTCTTAAGCCTTGGCTATATCAGCTTCTAAATACCAGAAATAACTACTAAAAGGTCCACCAGACAAAGAAATTTCATTAAAACTACTAATTTCTGGGGGGTGGGGGGGAAGCCCCTTAGTAGCTCCCAGAATCTGTATTGCTTGACTAGCTCCCTTTACTAAGTCACTTCAGTCATGTGAATCCTGTTTAGCCTGCCAGGGACCAGAGCCAAAACTTGTCCCCCTCATAGAGGTGCAGAGAGCTGGTGATTATGACCAGCTACACCGGTAAAGCATCCAGAAAGTAGGTGAAGAAATACAGATAACTGAAAGTTCACAGAAAATGAAGCATTAAAACAGCCAAACAATTTTCCAAAGATTCATTCAAAACAATTGGTTCACTCAACACTAGCTTAAACCCTAACCCTTGAACCTGCACTAGCCTATAGTGCAAACAGCCGCCAACAGGTTGCATCCCCGAGCTCCTGGCTTCTACTTGGTGGCCAGCCAGTCAGCCTGTTGCTGATATCAGCATTGCAACATTTGATCTTCCAGAGTTGCTGTTCCCACTTTTCAAGATAAGCACAAGCCATCCTTTGGACTCTTATCCTGTGGGGGCCATTTGCTTTTATATCATTCCTAGCCTTTGGGATTTACTTCACCACTATGTTTCATAGGCTGCACTTCTTGCATGGACTTGGTTTAATCTGCACTATGAGCTGCATATGTTTAGGGCTGCGTTCTCCAGGTGTTCATCGAGTGTTGCCCCTGCACAGTCAAGAGTACCTTCTCCGGTGTTTTCAGGAATTCGCCCCCAAGAGGCCAGGCCGCTCGGATGGAAAGTCTCACCCTGGTAGTGTACGAGTTGTCCTCTGAAGGAACTTGCAGTTGGGGACATTCTATTTGTTGTGGGGGTGTACTAAGGCACATTCTTTATTTATACTGCATTCCATAAATGCTCTTTACAGTCATGTATGTTCAATTCAGTTCATATGCTGTGTTCAGTGTTTTTTGCAAATATTGCTAGTTCCTGAGTTTCCTACTTGGTTAGTCGCCTTCAGGCCATGGCTGAAGGCAACTTCCCTGCAAGTTTGTGATATAGCTCATAATGGACCAACCTGTAAAGCCTGCTCTCACTATATGCAAGATTTAAGGGTGCTGCTCAGTCTTGTTACATGTCTGTCTTCGCCACGCTGCTTGCTGGGTTGGTGACACCTTTAACTCCAAGTCCTGTGATGTTTGTGCTCTCTTAAGCCCCCATATTATCAGAGCCTGCCTCAAAACAGGAGGCTTATCAGGCCGCTGACATTTTGCCAGCATTTTTGTTCCACTTTCATGGTTCCTGGCATGGTGCTTGACTGGATGTCCTTGATTTAGAATGATTGATGAATTTTAGAGCCGGTGTGTTCTGGTGGTCGTTGCTACCTATGTGCCACCACCTTCCACTAAGAGACTGTGTGTATCATCTGTTGCGGTGGTCATCGCTACCTATGTGCCACCTGTGTATCATCTGCTGTGGTGGATGTGCTGTTTGTCAAACTGTTTTCCTTGTTTCCCCTGTTCCTAAACTTATTTGTTCCAGGTTGTCGGAAGTGTCATACGAGTGAGCTAGCCTGAAATCTACCCCTTGAGTCTACAGTGATGTTCATAAGGTTGCAGCTTTGGCCATTGTCTTTGCTAATATGTTATTGACCAATATTTGGGTTCAGGGATTTTGGAGGTCTAACAGGGCCTTGGTATTTTAGTCAGTGCTGCTGGTCTTAATCCGGTTGGTATTGCCCTGGGCTGGGTTTTCAGTCTTGGCATTTCCTCTTTGACTTTGCAGCTTACTTTCTGGATGCTCTTCCTAGTGTGGATCATTGTAATAATCCCCTCCTAGCTCTCTGCCTCGTTGAATGAACCAGGTTCTGATTGTGGTTCCTGATAAGCTAAACAGGACTCCTATGACAATATGACTTGGTAGTGGGAAGCTGTCTCAGCGATATAGCTATAAGGAGCCACCAGGGTTCTCACCTAAAAGAGGCACTTAATTACATTCACTGCTCTTTTCCAGTTCTTTATTGAGAGTCTTATATATATATATTGCCAAGGATGCCTTACATTTAGGAGAAAGTGTCCCAGTAAGGAAGTGAGGAGAGTATCAGATGTAATTATTACTATTACTCTATTCTGGTCAAAATCATGTTCTAGGTCAACTGGTATTGTTACAATTACAATACAGGTGGTATTGTAATTGACCAGACTAATATTACAGCCTTACAAGTGATTCGTTCCAATTTACTTTAATTTGTGCACAAAGATATACAATTGTCAAAATAATTTTATTATGAAATGTGATTCATTATTGATACAGTAGTGTGCAAAATTAGCTCAATTTGCTGCATCATGTAATAAGATTGTTTGACGAGTGTGAAAAGGGCAAGTGGAGGTGCCCGAAATTAGTCTTATAATTTGGATCCATGTAATCAGATTCAGTTTCAGTTGGTTTTGCAAATAATAAAGTCCAGTGTGGGTACTGGAACAATACACATGTTTCAGCTACCAACACCGCAGTTAATTGTGAGGGACACTAGGCATTGCATCACAAATATGCTACTTTTGGAAAGAATTGGCTCATTAAACATTTCAAAGGGAATTTGTATAACTGAAGAACTTGATACCGGTGAATAATTAGGTAGGTAAATATGGTTCGTGTCACTTTTTCTACACTTGGTAATTCCTATCTCGGATACTGTTGCCATTCATTACAAAAATAACAAATTAGTACAGTTGGCATGAGGTTAATGCAGATCCAATGTGTAACTTAGCACTAAGCTTCAGTGGATGCTGTTATGCTCAAATCTATTACTGTGATTAAATTAAAATATTGCTCTTGTGCACAGGTTTCCAGCATCCTCCATTGCGTGGTGCAAGTTCAACGCAAATTCCTCTTTGCATCTTTTTTGATGTTATAATGTGTAATTTAGTATGCAGATGTATTATATGCTAATAAAATCAACCATTTAAAAATGCAGCCATTTTAATCAGTGATACCTAATAATTAAATTAGTAAATGTAACTTTTGAAAAGTAATATGAAGAGAAGAGCAGCAGGAAATCATGGGAGGCCTATAGGCAAGGTGCAGGAGCATTTGTATTAGTCTGGTATGTTGGAGGATGTGAAATAATGCAGAACCATTTGCGAGGTCAAATAGCAAGTAAATCTAATCTTGTAAAACACAAGGTTCCAACATTCAGGAAGCCTTCTGTGAATTTGGGAAGTATGAGGGAATGAAAGAAACTGAACTGAGCGGTTCATATCCCTTAGGTGGCAAGTGGATGAATGGAGAATGGAAACCTCATTATTCAACAGTAACGAGGAAAAGAAGATAAAAGGCATGTGAAACATGACATGGGTAGAGAGGCATTACATAGGACCAGGAATGAGTACATAAGAATCAGAAGGGCAATAGAGCAGCAGTTTGAGAATGCTCGAACTGCTGCAAACTGCTTTTGCCACATTGCAGCAAAAGTAAAGGGGGCCAACCTAAGCTTTTTCATAGCCTTATACAGAGGGAAAACAAGGGTAAGACCACTTGATTAGACCACACGGACAGGGAGGAACACTCTTGGAGAATGACAAAGAAGTGTGTGAAAAACTCAAGAGGTTCCAGGGGGTCTTTAAAACAGAACCAGATTGATGTTCAAGTAGAGGTAACAATAAACAACCAGAAACGACCACTGAGCAGAATTGAATTTCATGCATCGAGGTAAAGAGATACATGGAGGAAGTGGATGTGTGTGTGTACATGTGTAAGCATTCGCAGATCTTTTAGTTTTCATTGGGGTAGAATTTGTTTGCAAGTGTTAATGATTATTGTGGGTATGTTAAATTCTGAAAGTAAGATCTGTACATGTTTTATATCCTGTTCTCCCGATCCGTATTCTCTCTTGGGCCCCAGGATGAGGATTCACGGAGCATCTATGTGTCAGCTTACGAGATTTGAACCTCTTTGTTGATCATGGCAGCTAAGTCTTTATTTACATTCAGTTAACAAGATCCGAAGTGCTACGTCGATGTCGTCCTCGACTCATAGTTATTACTGTCATGGACATCCTCCTAGCACTTGTAAGTTGTTTAATACAGACTTTGCCACCATACTGGAAGAAAGAGGTTCAAATATCCTAAGTTGACACGTATAAGTGCTATAAATATAGGTCCAGACTCACGTCCTCCACAGCACCGCTCCTGTGCCAGGTAAGTCCACTACGGGCTCATCATAGCCCGTGCTACTTGCCCCGCTTCTGTGCCAGGTAAGTCCACTACGGGCTCACCCTAGCCCGTGCTACTTGGAACTTGTTCCGAGTAGCTGAATCTATAACAACAACATCATCAAGTCCTCCCTGGATAACATGCTCTTATCTATGTATTCTATGCTCAGATTTACCTGAATTTACCCAAGGGGCTATTATCTTACTAGTAGCCTCGACGAGGACAAGAAGCCGGCAGCTTGTCAAAGGTTTCCCTTCCCCTCCCCCCATTTGTTCTGATGATTTTATCCAGCTGGATTGCAAAATTTGGCAGTTTTTGACGTTTACGGCTTCGGCGGGTAGGCAGTTCCACGAGTTTATGACCTTGTGGGTGAAAAAGCCTCTCCTGTTTTCAGTCCTTCATTGTGGCTTGGATAAACATATCAATTGTGACACTAGCTCCACATATGTCAGTTGCTTAATTTAGAACCTGTACTTGTGGTCAGTCTCGAGCCCATTGTTTATGTGACAATATGCATTGAATTTTGTAACTAGCTCATCAAGACTGTAACTTGCTTAGCTAAATGAATGTTGGGGTTCAGTCCCTGAGCCCAATATATGCCTCTGTAACCCTTTCCACTATCGCTCACAGGATGGGTATGGGGCGCATAATAAATGAACTAAACTAAACTTGTGGAGTTTAAAACCATTGCTTCTTGTATGTGTTACATCTGACCGTAAGAAAAAATTGAGTCAATATCCTCAAAAGTGCTATGTATTTTAAAATTGTGGATGATATCAGGAAACAAGATAGATGAACTAATCGGGTGCTTATATTTGAAATACACGAAATAGAGTATTTACGAACCCCTGCACGAACAACCTCGAGATCGGTGTTCGCCTCGCCCCTGTATCCAACTTCCCCAAACTTATGAACTTATGAACTTTGTAAAATATGACTTAAGTTGTGGCGGCAAAGTTGCAGGGGCCCCTGATAAAAGCAGAGTTGGGGCGGCACTGTTGCCTTTGTTGTGCTGAAGGCAGCTCTCGTGTCAAGTCCACTACGGGCTCACCATAGCCCGTGCTACTTGCAAGTTTTGTTGCAAGTAGCTGAATCTTAAAGCTTCTGCCCGAAACGCTGCACGTACTAGTGGCTTTACAAGATTGTAAATACTATGTATTCTCACAAACCCAATGTACCTTCTTGTATATAAATCAATAAAAATAAATAAATTAATAAATAAATAAAGCTCTCATGTGCCCTCCGTTAGAAAATGACGTCACTAACCTCAAGCCTATCTTGGGGGGGGGGGGAATATACTCTGATCAAACTTTTTGTAGTTACAAGAATTTGACAAGAAGATAAAAGAAGCTAGTTACAAAATTCAGTATAAGTTGATGTGACGACTTATATTGAATTTTGTAACTAGCTCATCAAGATTGTAACTTGCTTAGCTATATGAATTGTGGGGTTCAGTCCCTGAGCCCATTATGTGCCTCTGTAACCCTTTCCACTACCGCCCACAAGATGGGTATGGGGTGCATAATAAATGAACTAACCTAAAACTAAGATAAAGGAGCTGCTAGAGTAGTTCAGAACACTGCAAACTCTTTCTACTCACGTCTCTAGTCTACTCCATAACGTTCAGACGCACAAAACATCTCATTTCATGTCTGAATTTACACGAGAGCCATTAACACTTTAGTGGTCTCAACGAGGACAAGAACCCGACAACTTGTCTGAATTTACACGAGAGCCATTAACACTTTAGTGGTCTCAACGAGGACAAGAACCCGACAACTTGTCTGAATTTACACGAGAGCCATTAACACTTTAGTGGTCTCAACGAGGACAAGAACCCGACAACTTGTCTGAATTTACACGAGAGCCATTAACACTTTAGTGGTCTCAACGAGGACAAGAACCCGAGAACTTGTCTGAATTTACACGAGAGCCATTAACACTTTAGTGGTCTCAACGAGGACAAGAACCCGACAACTTGTCTGAATTTACACGAGAGCCATTAACACTTTAGTGGTCTCAACGAGGACAAGAACCCGAGAACTTGTCTGAATTTACACGAGAGCCATTAACACTTTAGTGGTCTCAACGAGGACAAGAACCCGACAACTTGTCGAACTTTCGTCCTGATGATTTTTTTTCAAGCTGGATTTTAATATTCAGCAGTGTTTTGGTACTTACAGCTACGGCGGGTAGGCGGCTCCATGGGTTAACAACCCCGTGGGTGAAAAAAGCATCTCCTGTTCTCAGTTGACCAGACCACACACTAGAAGGTGAAGGGACGACGACGTTTCGGTCCGTCCTGAACCATTCTCAAGTCGATTCTCAATCGACTTGAGAATGGTTCAGGACGGAGCGAAACGTCGTCGTCCCTTCACCTTCTAGTGTGTGGTCTGGTCAACATTACTAATAATATTAATGCCGTGTATGATTGCTAGCATTAACTCGTTGGGTCATTTCTTTCAATCTTTTGTTCATTTGCCTTTATTCACTAGTTTGTTTTCATTAAACTTTGTTTGCATTCAAAAATGTTCCCCTTACCTCTTGTTTCACTAAACACCTTAACACAGGTATTAGGCGCACAGGCGCGTCTGGGATCCTCTCGGACGCAGGTTCGAATCCTCGTCACGGCCCATGTGGATTTGTTCACCTTAACACAGGCTTCCAACATCCTCCCACTTGCTTTAATTTACCTTTATTACTTAACCTGTCATTCTTACTTTCAGTTAATTGCTACTTTCACTCTCGCTTTCCCTCAACTCTTACTTTCAATCGCCAGTTGTCCTTTACGTTAGAAGATAATAAAGCTGCGGAAACTGCTGCTCAACAACCAGCCTCTCGAACCAAACTCTTGTACCGGAGAAAAGTTACCGCCCAGCAAATAATTGAAATGTAACGCCAATCGATTAGCACCGTGCCTTTACAAGACATAATTTGTAGATCGACCAGACCACACACTAGAAAATGAAGGGAACGACGACGTTTCGGTCCGTCCTGGACCATTTTCAAGTCGATTGTAATCAACTTGACTTGACACAATCGACTTAAGAATGGTCCAGGACGGACCGAAACGTCGTCGTCCCTTCATTTTCTAGTGTGTTGATTGGTCAACATACTTCAGCCACGTTATTGTGACTCATCGCCTGCATAATTTGTAGATCATGTATGGGATCACACACAGCCCCGCTCCTGTGCCAGGTAAGTCCACTACGGGCTCACCATAGCCCGTGCTACTTGCCCCGCTCCTGTGCCAGGTAAGTCCACTACGGGCTCACCATAGCCCGTGTTACTTGCCCCGCTCCTGTGTCAGGTAAGTCCACTACGGGCTCACCATAGCCCGTGTTACTTGCCCCGCTCCTGTGCCAGGTAAGTCCACTACGGGCTCACCATAGCCCGTGCTACTTGCACCGCTCCTGTGCCAGGTAAGTCCACTACGGGCTCACCATAGCCCGTGCTACTTGCACCGCTCCTGTGCCAGGTAAGTCCACTACGGGCTCACCATACCCCGTGCTACTTGCCCCGCTCCTGTGCCAGGTAAGTCCACTACGGGCTCACCATAGCCCGTTCTACTTGCCCCGCTCCTGTGCCAGGTAAGTCCACTACGGGCTCACCATAGCCCGTGCTACTTGCCCCGCTCCTGTGCCAGGTAAGTCCACTACGGGCTCACCATAGCCCGTGTTACTTGCAACTTTTGGTTCCCAGTAGATAAATCTAAAACAACAATAATATATGGGATTATTCTTCCCGAGAGACCCGCCGAGGTTGTCGCCTGGCACTGATAGCGAGGGATCTGATCATGTCGCTAGTGTTTAGCTAACTGAATCGGGGGGGATAATAGCCAATCAGTTGAACTGTCTCAGTGTCCGCTCCCTGGAGAATGGGAGGTCCTTTGTCTCCTGTCCGGTGTGAGAGGTGGGAGACGCCTGGCTCTCAGTCCTCTTGCCGAGAGGATATGGCGCTTAGAGGCGTGTGAGCCTGCATAATGCCGCCACATAACTGGTCCACGGAGAAGGGACGATCATTGTGCGCCGAACAATGGCGGGAAGAGTCACTGTTTCCTCTTACTCAACTGCTTACTCTTATGTTGCCTCTTTCCCTGTTCTCACGTTCTCTGTTTCCTTTTCTTAACTACCACCTCATTCTTTTTCCTGTCTGTTCCTACTTCTTACATTTATTCCCACGTTATATCTCCTCTTTGATTTCCCACCACTGTCTTTTTTTTATTCTCTTCCTCTTCTGTACCTTCCTATTCTTGTCATTGCTGCCATTATTTTCTCCCCTTCTTTGCCTTTCTTTCGTCAACTATTCTTACCTCCTATTCTTTGCCTCAGCCTCTCTCTCTCTCGGACAACAAAGTACCCTCCCCACAGTACTCTCTCAAGCACACTTAGTGCATTAAGATGGCCACTACTATGATAGCGACTGTGGCTGCTATAATGGAAGCCCTCTGACCTTACACTTGGAATACCTGGATGAAGTGGAACTCTGGTAATATTAAGACTGCACTTGGGGAAGCTCACAAGGTCAGGCTTCATTGCACACCAAGCGGTCGGTGCTGACCGAGATGGCCGTTGTGAAGACCTGACCTGGGGCCCGGAAATATGGTGTTTATATTCTAAAGCACTATGCGGGGGTTTCTGTTCGATAGTACTCGACATGCGGGTTTAACTAGAGAAAAAACTCTTGCCGGACAAAGTGTCGTTTAACAAGTTTGTAGCGGGAAAACTTTGTCGACCATTAAACACAAACAGGAAGTTCAATTTAAGTTTAGTTAGACACTGGCGAAAGTGGAGGAATAAATTGAGGGACAGGTGACAGGTCCAGCAGGAGCAGAGGGACAGGTGAGGTGACAGGTCCAGCAGGAGCAGAGGGACAGGTGAGGTGACAGGTCCAGCAGCAGCAGAGGGACAGGTGAGGTGACAGGCCCAGCAGGAGCAGAGGGACAGGTGAGGTGACAGGCCCTGCAAGAGCAGAGGGACAGGTGAGGTGACAGGCCCTGCAGCAGCAGAGAATCGTGTAGGATAATTTAAGAAAATCTTCGAGGCACATGTGGAAACCTGTATTTTCAAAACTTTTTTTTTAATTTCAGGGTTATTTTAGTGTCACAAGACTTATGGCAAATATAAAAAACAATTCGTAAATTAAAAAAAAAATATGTATATACAAAAACAATGTTTCCTGGATGTACAGACTTTGGCATAGACAGGTACCCACCACTAGACCAGTTCCCAGAGAGAACCCAACTGGAAACTGAACCACGACCACAAACCCACTGTCTAATGTATCCAAGAAGTGCCCCTTCTCGGCTTTTCTCATCTCCAACATTAAGCACTACCTCCAGTGGTGAATATTCTCCAAGCTGCCTCACCCCAAGCTGCCTCACCCCAAGCTGCCTCACCCCATGCTGCCTCACCCCAAGCTGCCTCACCCCAAGCTGCCTCACCCTATGCTGCCTTACCCTCCATGCACACCCTACCTCCTGCCATTATTCACCCCCTCTTAGTGCTAAAGCACTGGTCGTTACTTCAGAGTGAAGGGAAGATCAGTAGGGGTAACCGTGCTAAATTTATCTGAACCAGTTCAGGTCAACAAAGTACATAAAGGCTCTATTGGAAGGCAAGACTTTTACAAGGAGTAAAGGAGCTCATTATATATATCTGATACAAATAATAGCCAGTCATAATGCCCGTTCATTATAAAATGCAAGTTCATAAATACTCTTGCGTTTGGCTAAAAGGGGGGGGGGGGGTTGAGATCCAGAGATGATTGGAGCTCCGAGGGGGCTCAGAACTTCGTGTCCTTGGAGTCAGCAATCCTTAGGGCTGAGTTTGTGTTGAGCTTGTTACAGTGTCAAGGTAAGCTGTTATTACTTTGTGAGCAATTAATTGTCATTGTATATTCTGTTTCTTTTGCTTTAACTATTCAAATGTTTCATACGTTTTAAATGTATATATTTTTTTTTTTTTTTTTTTTTTTTTTTTGAGATATATACAAGAGTTGTTACATTCTTGTACAGCCACTAGTACGCGTAGCGTTTCGGGCAGTGTCTGCCCTTCTGCCAATATGTTCAATTACCGTATCTATACAGTTTGGTCTTGCAACAAATTATTTATTGAATATCTGAATTCACTTGTCCTAATGTTGTTGTTATTGTTTTAGATTCGGCTACTGGGAACCAAAAGTTGCAAGTAGCACGGGCTATGGTGAACCCGTGATGAACTTACCTGGCACGGGGCTGTGTGTGACTTATCCTAAGTATAGGATTCCTTATATAAATTCCTTTGTAGTTTACCTCGAGTTAGACTAGGTCAGCACTTTAGGTCACACCAAACCTTTCGCCATTCTGGTCCCCTCTTAAATGTACCTCCAACAACCTCTCACTGTCCTCTGCAATAAGGTATCTTCAGACCACCAAGTTAGACAGGTTAAATATCCCGAAAGGAATCCACAGGGAAATAGCAGTTCGGTTATATAGACTATGTCTAGGTTACAGATGCAACTGGGGAACCCAGAGAGTGGGAATGCATCTTCTGCCAATCATTGTGGGAAAAACCTGCCAGAATTGATATGAGAGGAGAACTACCAGGGACTTGTACTGT